>CAJUYG010000837.1:0-114905 GCA_910591675.1 Galerucella calmariensis | reverse complement strand
ATACCCTAATTTTTTTAATTTTCATTCAATCGTTGTTTATTGAATCCCGAAATTTTGCTGTTTTTGGATCGCGGGGAAATTTTGTGAACAACCATCAATTAAAAATTCATACATGATCCGATTTGTCTCTATGATACATCATTTGAAAGCTAAGAATGTCTACCGTTCGATTGTGCAATTACTTTTTTTGACGAAGTCGTCCATTTTTCAATAAAATTAGAAAACGCGGGCTCAAGGAAAATACGCACTTTTTTTGGTGGTTTTTTTCTCCCTGCTCTTTATTTCTAACATTTTAACACCTTAACTAGTGTAATGGGGGAATTCCCACATTTCCATCGATGTATATAAGTCATACCTTTGATACCCCGGGGAAAAACCAGTGTATCTAAATGTATACGCTATAATTTATTACTTTCGTTCCTCCATCGTTCGCCGCGCGTGTGCTCTACGTGGCGCTCGTGTCGTCTGCTCATCTATTTGTGGTTCGTGTGAGTCACGCCAGTGTTCGAATTATAAAGACAGCGATAATACGTTATCCCAAGAGGTAGAATTAGAGGAAACTGTAGACTCAAAAGAAGTTGTTGACGGGGTAGAGCTAGAGGGAGCTCTAGACCCAGAAGAAGTTTTTGATCAAGAATCAGATGATGACTGGTGACGAACAGATTTATGTCATAATTGCAATGTATTTTTATATACTTTTTTCATCAATTCACGGACAATTAACCTGCGAATCTCTTGTACTTGTGTTAAAAATTTTCTATGTAATATTATAGTCTATAATGTATTATTCTTGTATCATTATATTGGGTTCTCCCGTTGATAAATAAATAAATAAAAAATATATTTTTCTATAAAAAATGAAACATGGAGAACGTTTATAACTCGTTATTCCAAAAACCTCAATCAGTCTGGTTGCAAAAAAATTTGCAAAAATTTGCGGAGAATCTGCAAAAAATTGTTGCTGAGTATTATGGGTAAATATTCTTCACTCTTGAGGCATTTTCAGTTTTCCTTACCAAAAACCTAATGAAATTCAGTTTTTTGCCACATGTGCAAAGCTGATTGTTGCTAGATTCAGGTCCACTGGTAAGGTCCATCTCGCTAATTAATCTTATAGCCCGTTTTTCTAATAAGTATATCTTGAGGCCTCATCTGAGAGGAAAACAAGACCCTGGGAAACATAAATATCCATCAAAAATGTCTGGTTACAGGGTTTCTCATTTATGGCACCGAGGATTTTCCAATCTGTAAAATGTGGTGGTGCCATCTACAATTGGTTTCCACAATCCAAAACATTGAAAATAATGGATTTCCAACACCCCCAGCTCAAATTTTGTACAAAACTTGCATATTTCACAAGTCTCAAAATTTCCGGTATTTCAACCCGAGTTTTTTGCAGAAAACATCAATGCTGCGAAAAAAATCATGAGGACCATTTTTGTAGAAAATGACCTGAACTTCAATTTTTATCTGAACCGAAAATCTCTAACTGCCATATTTTAGGAGATATTGGATGAAAACCTATTTTCCTGGTCTTTTGGGGCCATATTCTCCGCACTCGCACGCGTTTTCATGCAGAACTTTGTCTCATGTTTAATGATGTAACAAATGCAACTTCCAACCGGAAGATGAAAACAAGGCGTCATTAATGTTAACTTTGCCTTTTTTCCTCCTTCATTTACTGGACTACTGCGTAATGTGTTAGAAAGACATTAACAATCGATGACGCACACCAAGAAGGGTATTATTTCAACTATATAATTGGTTGGTATAACAAGTATATGATTATAAAAATGACTCCTTTCAGACATGCCCATATAAAAGGGGGATCGGAAGCTTCGCTTTTTGTTAAGCTGGTGTATTCTTTGCTTATACCTTTTCGCGTTAAGCGATCACTTTTCTCGAAATAGAACCCATCAGCTGCCTCGCAGCCCACATCGCCTAGACTCAACCTTTGAAAGAACTGTAATGTTTTTCTTATTTATTTGAGCTGTTTTCACCGTGGGATGAAATTATACGCTCACTATGGCTAATTACTATTGATTTATTGAAGAAACACTCACACTATAATAATAAACTTAATTTATATACACACTACTTAATGTCTACTTATTTTAGCCACACTCGGTATAATAATTGTCCCAATTTTTTTTTCTCTTATTTTTTGGGAATCAAACCACAATAAGTAATGCCACAAGGAACTGTCCTAATTTATCTTCAATACCATTTATATTCACTATCTGTCCACTCACTGTATACCTGAAACTGTTTACCGGCTCCCTGTATACTGAACAACTCTCAACTCATTCGAAAACCCGCGTATATATAGTACTTTGCAACTCTAGAACCTTCTTGAATTCACATATTAGAACATTCAGGAATAAACCAATGTATTGCTTTGTATGGAATTCTCTAGAAAGCGCATTCGCCAAAATTTATATTTCGCGACAGGACCGTCTTCTGAATCACTGAGTTCTTAACAGAACGTATAGTGGATGTATCGTATGTTGATGTTCACACTTACTTTCACATTACCTTACGCACGTTTTGATGACCAAATTCTTTTCTTAAAAGACTAAAGGTAAACTCACCTCAACATAAGTTAATGTGAAGTTAGTGTTTTAGTGCTGCTTGATTACTATTTCAGGCAGTTTTTTCATATTTCCAGGTTAAAGGCTTTCAAGTTGCTCCCGCAGAATTAGAAGATATTATAAGAGATATTCCAAATGTGTTAGATGCGGCGGTTATTGGAGTTCCTCATCCTACTTTCGGAGAAGTACCTAGAGCGTATGTTGTTCCAAAGCCTAATGTACGGATACAGCCTGAAGATATCGCTAAATATGTAGCAAGCAAACTAACGAAATTTAAGCATCTCGCTGGAGGTGTTGAGCTGGTCGATGTTATACCCAAATCTCTTTCTGGAAAAATATTAAGGAAAGACTTGAAGCAAAATTATTTGGAGAGGAAAAGTTGATGTTAATATTTTTAATCTAGTGGTTTTAATAAAACGAAAAAAAAACAATATTTGTGGTGTCATTTAAATTAATTATACAGGGTGATTCATTACTAATTGGAAATAATTCAATAGTAGAATCCTGACTTCAAATTATGAAGATTCAAACCAAAACACCTAAATAAAATGTAAGTGCTTACTTAGTTACAGGGTGTTTTGTTTAAAAATAGGGGCAAGTGACAGGTTAGTCGTTCCCAAATTCCATGACACTGGCGGAATATAAATTTTAGCTTTTCATAACGATAAAATCAATATTTCTCGAGATATTTTAAGTTAAACATGAAACTGCCCAATTTTGATGTGTGATAACTATGTCGATGTTTTGGACCAGTGAATTGTGTGATGCCTTTTGGCCGAAATATTAAGTTAAGCATTATTCAAATTATTATTATAAAATATTTAATATTAAAAGACATAAATTCCCTTGAAGCTAATTCCAATAAATCATGAATCGTTTTATAAATAAGAAATATAAAGGTTGCACGTACGAAGTCAAGTTCAAAGCGTGAAATAAACATAAACAGTATTATTTATATTTACCAAAGGTGAGCTTGACTCGTCGTATAAATATGTTAACGATAGTGTTCTAGGATTCATTCTAATTAACATTCTAATTATTATTCTATTCAATCCATTTTAAGTATTCTAATTATTCTAATCATTTTAATCATCACAATTACTATTAATATTAGTGTTAGTAATAAGTAGTTTAACTAGCAAAGTAAGGTAATAAACAGAACATGTCCCAGTGATACAGGTAGTTATTTTATTCCCGTAAGATGACACACTGAGTGACCAGCAACACCACCTATTCAGAGGCCCTTACACATCTGTAATTTACCAAGTATCCATAGTAGGATACATACATTACAATTGCATTTAACACGCAAATGAAACTTCAATCCGTGTCCACAATGAGAAACACAACTATTAAATGAACGGATGGATCAATAACAAATTGTGGTTCTGAAAATATAATCTAAATAAAAGTACCTACAATTTGAATAACATATCGGAAATATCAGAAACCAACAGTACCTAAAAACCTTTTATAACAAATGCTCTATGTCACCCCCGTAATTTTTTGGCTAAATCATCTCCTAACCTTGAGAAATATGTTAGGTTGATTGGCAATAAAATTGGGCAGCTTCATGCTTAACTTAAAATATCTCGAGAAATATTGACTTTATCGTTATGAAAAGAGAGTACTTTATTCACGTAAAAAATATTGGAGAATTGAAAAATTGTGCTTAAATACGCCTCCGGTAATAGCCAGAAACGTTTGTTCAATATAATTCAGTGTCTACACTTCCTGCCAAATATAAAATGGATACGTAAAACAGTTTTATAGTACTGAACACAACCAGTTTTTAAATTTTTAAACAAATCACCCTGTAACTAAGTAAGCACTTACATTTTATTTAGGTGTTTTGGGTTGAATCTTCATAATTTGAAGTCAGGATTCTACTATTAAAATATTTCCAATTAGTAATGAATCACCCTGTATATCTCTTGTTTCAAATAAAATACGTTAATAACTAGACGTTATAAAAACGCCAATACTGCCGTCCAAAGCTAAACCCCCGTATTTGAAAAAAAAACGAAAAATGAGATATTGTGTCTGGTATAATAAAAATATCAAAAACTTGGATCTTTTCTATGCTATAACCTCGTATTTTGCTCAAAAACGCTAAAAAACGATCCTTTTTTTACCCGTATTTGCAAAAAATACCTCAAATGCTAAGAAAAGTTCACGTATTTTTGTTTTACTATAGGATAAACACGTACTTGCAATCAAATACGTAGATTTTCTTTAGTAAAATTTAAATACGGGTATTACGCGTAGCGTCTACAATATTTCGGGCGTGTTTATACGTGTTTCTTTCTAATTGTCTTAGTGTGCCAATAATATCTAGTCAGAAAGAAGAGTCAATGTTGAAAAAATGGAACTTGAAGAACTGTGGAAAAATTTGCCTTCTGTAGCTGAAGTTAAAAAAGAAACTCCAAATCTGTACATTTCTAAAATTACTGAAAAATTGATTAAATGTAATGAGTATGAGTTATATTTTGAAAGAAATAATAATGATGATAATAATAATAATAATGAGAAAACTCGATTTTTTGCAAGAAAAAATATATTTTGGACATTCCAGACCCATCACAACCTAACCTAAACAAATTACAACCTGACGGGTTTGGAAAAAGTAAAGTGGAAAACATCCTAAAAAATCTTGGTGATATAATACCAGAAAATAGAGAAAGTTTTGGCTGAGACTGAGAAAATATGTTTTAATATAAAACAATGTTAAGATGTTTCTATTTGAACTTGATTATTAGGTATATTATTGGCGCATATTTGTGTATAATATTAAAATAAAACTGTATAGCTGCTTTACTGTAATTGGATTGCAAAAAATTGGTCGTTTCCTTAGGAATATCCCGGCATTTCTACCTTTTCTCCTAGTACATATCCCAATTAATATAGCTGCAATCACCGTATTATCAAAATACCGGTATTGTCCCTAGTATAAGACCTCATTTTTCAGAATGATATTCACCGTATGGGTTTTTATTTTATGAAAGTGATAAAATATGAAAGTTTTCACATAAAAAAAATGAATTTACTCGTCCATTTCTTCATCTGTAATACAGGTGCTATAATTTGAAGCCATTAGGTGAAGCTATATTATACATTGAAGTTTAATTGTTATTTTACGCCATTTTTATTATTTTGCAAATACGGGGGTTTAGCTTTGTACGGCAGAATATGTAGCAAATAACGGATGGTACAACCGAATCCGCTATTTGCGTATCGGCTGTGTGTCGTTCAAGGCTTTTCGTAATCCTGCTGGAAGATCATATGTTGATTCCGAGGAAAGAACAAACCACGTGAAATACCTCGTTATTCTGCAGAAAAATCTCAACATGGTGTTGTCATGGAACAATTTTTTGTGTTCCCGAGCTCGCTTTGAGCAACGACCATGGATAAATTTGATGAAATTGAGGAACAAAATTATATTTATTCAGAAATATTGGGAGAATCATGTGAATATGAAAGAATATACAAGAGCTTATTTTCCCGACATATTCCAACGTTGCCAAATTTAGTAGTAAGAATAATATTGAAATAAATATGTTAATATCAGAAAATAAGAAATAGAAAACTGAAAAAAAATAAGAAAACCCAGGCCCTAACCCGGTTGATCAAAGTGTAACTATGTATAAAAAATATCAGAAAATAAGAAATAAAAAACTTAAAAAAAACAAAAATAACCAGGTCCTAACCGGGTTTTGAAACTACGACCTCCGAGTTATAAGCTCACTACCCTACCAACTGCGCTAATCAGCTCACATTCAGTCACATCGAATAGAAAGTTAAAGGCTGTTTGGACGCATGCGCACCTCAACTACTAAATTTGACGTGGTGGGTGGAATCTGTCGTGGAGAATATGAGCATTTCAAGGAGTGGCGTAGCAGCAAGAATGTAAAGGTGGGTAATGGTATTTTCAGATTTGGATAATTATTTTTGTTCTTGAAACGAAAAATGATGATGGATGGAATCATATCAAAGAAAGCAAAAATTTTCTCTGAAGAAAAATAACTAGATTTTTGTTGGAGATTTTTGACGCCTGTAGGCGTGACGAACTTGTAAAAGCTGACCGTGGATAATTTTGAAAGCACCAGCTTTGGTTACAGAATGCTAGTGGACACTGAAAGTCAGTACTCTGGGAATGACCTCTGACATAATGCCTCCAGCAGTAAACTACGACCTGCTTTATACCGTCCTTATTCCAAATGTAGATGAATGTGTCCTCCGTAAGGATGAACTATTAAGAGCAGACAGCTGTTGGTACACAGGCGGCTCAAAAACATCCTCAGGCTCTAGTGTAGGTGTATACGGGCGCAGACCTAGGACAGTAATTTCAACCTCTCTAGGATCCAGGCGGAAATGTACGCCATTGTTCCATGCGTGGAGAGATTGGAGCCAGCCAATCGCATACATAGAACAATAAAAAATTTCTCGGCAGCCCGGCGACTTTGAAAGCACTTAGCTCTCACCGTGTAACTTCGAAATTGGTTTAAGACTGCTAAAAAACACTCTCCTCAATATGAGAACTCAATAAAGTATTGCTGGTTTGGATCCCTGGCCACTCTGGAAGGAAACGAGAAGGCAGACTTTCTTGCAAGGAAGGGTGCCGCACAAGTTTCTATCGGACCAGAACCTACAATTGACATCGCAATATGTTTTGCCAAACAAACACTTAATCCCTCGACAGCTAGAAGAGCTTTAGACTTCTGGCATAATTTACCATAATTGTTTAATTCAAAGGCTTTTATACATCCTTTGAAGAATGTCTCCAAACAAATGTTAGACTAACGGGCCTTTTAACAGGCCACTGTCATCTGAATCATCCTATGCTAAAGCTTGGACTGTCGAAAGATCCGACTTGCCGTCTTTGTCTGGAAGAAGATGAAGATGAAATGTCTGTCCCGCCGATCTGGCGATCTACTATCGGTAAAAGTATCGATATAAAAACCGAATATTTATTTTTTAGAAAATCAAAATGGTTGGTGCTCGATTATGGACACAAACATGAATACCCAAATTACTTATTAACGACCATCGTTTAAAACATATTTAGCTTGAACAACCGTATAAAATGAATTAAATATTAACTACATGCATTATCGTTAACTCTAAATATCACATTTTCTATTAAAATTCAGTGAGCAATGTATTCTCTAGCATCAAAAGCTGTTTTTACCACAAACGATATTAAAACCTATACACACATCAACGAAGTCTTGTCCTATTTTTGCGTTGTACCAAAAAACACCCAAAATGAAAAGAAATTATCGTTGGAAAATGTCTTTATTACAGCTTTTATTATAATATCTTCACTTGGTTTTGGGTACACAATCTACATGGAACCTAGCTTGAACAGGGATTTAAGAAATTATTACGGAATTTCAGATTTATTCGAAGACGTTAATGATATGCTTATTATAAATGTCTGTTTCATAACAACGTTGATGAAAAAGAAGCATTGGAAAACGTTTAATAGCTGGATTAATTGTGTGGATGACAATTTTGATAACGGACATATCATTTTGGGTAGATCTTATTACCTTTCGATATTGTTTTTTACGATATCTCCTTGTGCAAGCCTTATTATGGATATCGCTTACATTGTCGAGTCTAGAGGGGAAATACCCATTACAACCATTTACAGTTTAATAGCAAAATACTATAGCTTCGCTTTATCATTTTTAATATGCAATTCAGCGTCAATTTTAGCCAGGAGATATGGTGCTCTTACTAACATATCAATATTCCATATTAATAAAACGTTAAATGGTTCATCAAGTAAGTTAAATTGTTTATCTAATTTCGCTATCAAATGTGACACTTTAAGTCACTCCTTGACGTTAGGTAACGCCACATTTCTCGTAACCTTCATATATAAGTTATGAAAAGTAGTTATGTAATAGATATTTACGATATAAGTGTGGTAAAGATTCATATTACCAAAATGAGATGGGAAACTTGTAACCCATTGAATATCGTAATATGAATTTACGATACGAATATAGTACAATATTTTACCTACTACCAATAATGTTAATTATTGACTCAAAATTAGTCAATATTCCTGAAATTGATGATATTAGAATCATGTAACAAGCAAGCGTTGCGAGCTGTCAATTTTGACGCGCTCGCTTCAGTTTGATATAATTGTATCGACATGAGTTCCGACTATGAAAGTGGGGATGATATAGAACTTGCTGCAAATAACGCAATACAAACCCTAGTACCCGCTAAATCCCGCAATAGATACGAAAAAAAAAGCGATTCGAAGACTGATGCAGTTCAAAAAAAGTCAGTTCATTACAATTAATTTTACTTTGCCGCTCTAGTGCGGTAAAGTATCTCATCACGGAACTCATATTAGTATCGCTAAAGCGTCGTTCGGCCATCTGCAATAGCGTGCTAAAAAAAGAGTGTTAAAATGAAAATCCCATTTAAAAAGCATTGCTCATTTACGCACGCTTTTGGGTGTTATAATGAAAGTCCCATATAAAAAGCGTTGTTCATTTACGCACGCTTTTTAACGTATGTATAATGTATGATTTCACACATTTTTTTGGTTTGTAAATGACCAATTTTAAAGGTGGTCGTAGATAAACTAAATACGTAACTGTTTTAGTTTCAAATAATAATTTATTGATTAGGTACTGTCAAAATTGACAATTATTTCATTATTTTAATTCAATAGTATTTTAAGATTTATAAACATTGGAAACAACAATATTAAGGACACAGTTATTTGAAGTAAGTCAATTTTCTGGGTGAAAACTTCGTAGTAACAATACTTCTAATACCATTAGAATCCACTTTAATATTACCATTGTAATTGAAGATTTTACTAAATATTATAAAAGCGCGGGATTAGATAAATACTTGTACGCAAATACGTTATAAAGAGAGCATCATTGTTCAGCTCGCGTAATTTGCAAAACTCGCTGACGCTCGTTTTGGCAAATATTACGCTTGTTGAACAATATCGCTCTTTTCATAGCTAGTTACGTAAATAACTATTCCAATAGTAATGATAATAAACGAGATACTTTTATGACGATCGTTCCTATTCGCTATTAGGCGGACATTTCTTTCACTGCTGTGAATTTATAGTATAACATTTTTTTTTCAAGATTCTGATACCGAAGGTTTAACAAAAATTCGAAAAATATATTCAAAATTGAACGACGGACTGAAAGAGTTCAACGATTTGTTTGGTTGGCCCATGCTGTTCATCTTCTCTGAAATGTTGGGGGATCTAATAACATTTATAAATTTTGCAATCGCACCCACTTCAGATGTAGTTATATCTTCGGGAACAATCGTTAGAGACACTTTGAAAGCGAGTATTTCGATGGTTAGTATTCTTATGATTACTTCCAATGTTAGTAGGTATATTGAACAAAAAATAAAAGTCTTCTCTTTTATATAATATATAATATACGCACTACTGGATTCAGGTACGATCGGCGCTCTCGTGGAGACTAGATCAGACTAGATAAGAAGAACAAGCGAAATGTAACCTCAAAATCGCCTGTCAACGATGGGCGAGTGTTTAGTGCCCTCCATTTAAACCGCAGTTGCCAAATGTACTCATCTGTAAAAGTTATTCCCAATTTTAGTCGACAACAATGTTAAATACCAATAATTATCAAATCGAAAGCAGTGTATAGTTTGTAATTTTCCCAAATTTTTTCTTGAACTATATTATTTTATTCCCATTTTTGTTGATCTCACTTATTTTTCAAAAGTCAATTTCCCCCCTTAAAAGTCAAATGCAAAATAAGTTATTTATTCCTTAAAAAGTACCAAACATTCTAAACGGGCAACACTGCTTTCATATCAGATTGATAGCTGGAACTGAACACACGCCCAACGCTGACTGCGAACAATTATTCTTCTCTCTCTTTCAAGTAGTTTTTCTCATATTTTCTTTGTCGTACTTGTGTAAATCGTATGTCTCGAATAGACTTTTCGCGATCTGTAAATGACAGTTGTCAAATAGTAAACATTACTTATGACCATGGAGACTAGATATAAGCAGCACAAACTCTGAATATGAAAAGTGACCGTCGAAAGGAGGAACATTGGTGGCGCCAGTATAGCTTAAGGGTCAAAAGTTTAGTAGGGACGACGTAGTGAATTATTTTAAGGGAAAAAATAAGTGTTTCGCGTAGCTGGTATTATGTTTGGTTAGAAGTATGTCTCTTCAATTTTATATTATTTGATTCTCTTTAAAATTATAATGGCAAATATAAAAATATAATCATTTGCTTTCAAATCAATAACCAAAGATATTTTCCATTTTTCTAATCTTACCATTTCTCCTTCTGAGGAATGCATTGTATAAATTGGTGGTAGAGGCCCACAATTGGTCTTTTAACTTCCAATACTATCTGGCTTGTAGCTCTTTCATCTATAACCATCGCGATGGTGCGTAAAAAAATGCTGCAGCTGGTGCGTTTCCAGCTCCAAGTTACAGAAGAGGGTTGAATATAATAATATAATTATTGTTTTCAGATTCGTCTAGTGGTTTTAATAATGTCATGTGACAGTATAGAGTCCAAGGCTCAGGAGTTTATAAATTCCAATTATTTGCTTCAGAGTAATATGGATAAAAGTTTTTTAAGAGATGAACTCTTCTATTTGGTGAAATGGGCTAAGGAACTAGCACCAAAATGCTCTGCCGCTGGTTTGTTTACTGTGAACCAAGGAATATTTGTTAAAGTCTTTTCTGCACTGGTGACCTATATTATCGTATTCATTCAGTTCAATACTTATTGATCAATTAAGGAAGTATAAATGAAAACAACAGCCAATGAAAAAAGTATAATTTTTAAAATATCAGCATTGTTTATTAACGTTCGAAACTGTTAACCATATACCACCTTCCGTAGTCAATAAAAACTTCTCAGTAAGATATTTAATAGGTAATTCTGTTTTATGATGTAAGTCAAATGAAAAATTTCGAATCATACTGGCCAATCCGATTTTAGTTTGTAACATTCCTAGACGTCCTCCTGAAACAATAATTGAATTAAATAATCTTAATTCAAATTGGTGGGTAGATGCATTTTGATGTAAGAAAAATATCAAACTCTGTTCATAGTTCAAAAGATTTGATTAAAAATATCCTTAAATACAACACATAAATGTCTGTATTTGAAAATCTTTCCTAAATAAATGTTTTCACCTACGATATAGAATGAAGTAAAACTTCTCGGTTTCAACCATTTTTTCGTCATTATGACCTATATGTATAACTTATATTGGACTCCGTTTCACATTAAAAGAAGCCACGTGCTGTTGGCCAACTGTCTTGCGCAGAAATCAAAATTGGTCTCGTTTATCTACGTCTGCTCGTAACGACAGTTTCATGTCATTGGGGTTACAAACGAACATCTCCAATTGTTAATTGAAAGTATAAATATTTAAACCATTCCAAGTATTTCTATATATCAGTATCGATTATATGTGAAACTTTTTCGAAAATCTTCAAATAAATCCCAAATATGTTTTATGTTCATTTCACATAAGATAAATACATTTCTTATATTGTTATTCAGTGTTAACCTACAAAATTTGAGAACCTTACTAACTAAACACCACTGAATGTCCATTTCACAATATAACGTTGGTTTTGACAGCAACTGCAAGTGGCTTCTTCTTACTTCCAACGGAGTCTAGTTTTAATTGTGGTTTCAATTCTGTTTTTGAGAAGGATTGTATTAGTGAAAGTTTCGTAAAAATGAGTGAACGTTATATTGAACGCCAAAAATTTGGACCATTAAAGTCTTAATGAAAAAAAGATGATTTTATACGTATTTTGGTAAGTACAAAAAGAAAATCGCATGTTTCCAATAAACACATAAGGTGTCTGAAACATTTCAACGGAACCGTAATAGGTACAATTTGAAACATTCAAAAGCTATGTTCCAGAAACATATCTTGAACATTTCGTGTGCGGAGCAATGTGTCTGTAATGTTTTAAATGCACAGATTAAACATGCGAACAAATATATCATATATCTGAATAGTTCAAATATTGCATATAAAATAACTGAAAGGAAAGTAATGTTTATGACACAATAACAATTGTTAGTAAATATATATATATATAGATTTAAAGAAGTGTGAGTGGTGGACAATTACACATACCATGGGGTTTAATAATTTGCTTTTAGGCCCTCATATGGAGAAAATCTATATTTTTTCAGTTTTTCGGGTGAATAAGATACAAAACGTGTACAAAACTGGATGATTTATCGTTTTTAAAAAGTCGTTCCATATACTTTTGATTCATGTCAACAAAGTTTATGAAAAATGTAGTTTGAAACTCAAGTCCCCCGTGCGTATCACACCCTGTATAGCGTATAGCTTATCATGATACAAGCTTTGTACAAAGAAGTATTCAAATAACCCGCGCTTTTATTACTGCTTCGCCTGGCCACCGCGGCAGTGTGACCAATTAGGACTAAGACATTTTGACTCCCGTCTCCCGCCATTGGTCAATCGACAATATCGACCATATCATCGACTATCTACATCTAAAAACAAGAAGGGAATAGTCATAGACAAAATAAAAGAGACGGATTGAAGTATAGGCGGTATAAGGCACAACGTGTTTGCGCAACTGACCCGCGCATCGAGTCGCTTCGGTCGTGAGAACTACAAGACTTTTTACAAAAGGGAAATAGAATAAAATGGTTTAAAATACTATAAATTACATTTCACTTCACTATTTATCCTTCAATGTCAATAAATATTATGAAATATCCTAGTATATCAACTTTTGAGTCATTAAAAACGAAAATATACAAAATCAATCATACATTGGCTGATGTGAATCTAGCTTCTGCTTGTCAAAGTCATAGTGGAAGTGTCAATAATTATTCTACAAAATGGTGAGTCGGATTTAAAATTAGTTTATTTATAAATTTATCAAGGATTTTAGTCAAACTTTAAAATATCATCACCAAATATAATACGTCATAGTTGTATTGCAAAAAATTGTAATACTTGGTAAATATTTTTGGCCACTTAGCAATTTGTAGTAAGAATAAAACATTTTTCAAATTTCCATCTGATATTAATCAAAGTGAACAGTGGTACATTTTAGAATTTCCTGCTACATCAAAGGATCAAAGGTTGTGTAAAGATCATTTTAATAATAATGCCTTTACAGGTTTATTATGTAAAATACTTATTAGTTTTGTTTTACCTTTGCAATCCTTAGATCATACACTACTACCAAAAGTTTTTTAACATAATAATAATACCTAAGCTTTTGAAAATACTGTAGCTATTGCCTGTGAAATGAAAGCTTATTTTTTCTAACAATAATGATAGCGTCAAGGAAACTTATCTACCTAACAAATTGTAACTTAAGGTACCTGATGCATTTTATTTATTTTGTTTCAGACCTGTTCCTATCTTCCTTTTTATTTAAATTTTTGCAGTTTTTGTGAATAATTTTAAAATAATGTGCAATTGGATGTGATATTGGATTAACTTTCCTAAATATAATGTAAGTTTAGTGATTAATAATATGTAAATGTTCAATGAATTGATGATAATAATATAGATGTAGATTATTTGTTATATTATGTGCAGTTTAATAAAAATTTTAAATTAGTGTTGATTTCTTATTTATCTAATTTATGTGTCTTAAAATTGTTTATTAATTATAATCATTTCATTAGAAAAAATGAAATTAGTCTTAATTTTTTGTAATGAAATAATTATAAAATAAACAATTTTTAGACAAATTGTGAGATTTACATACCCACAATCCAAACTAACCAATTTGAATATCCCGCCCTCAAAAATTAGTTCCAACAACCCTTCCTGGTGCGCTTCGATCGACGTGATGCCAACTGTTACCACAGGGTCGACAACTCTCATTATAAAATATTTCTCTATGGGAATAGCGCCAATTGTGTTCCGGCCATATTTTGTGTATAACTACGTCGTTTTGACTCTTGCACTTTCGTTATTGAATTTGCTAGTTTAAGATATGAATATTCGTCAGATTTATCAACAGGTACAGTAGAAAAAATTGACCTCTACCCTGACGTCATACCTACTAACCTCGCGAAATCAATCAATGAGTCAAAAATGGCTACAATTACTTTGTCGTGTGCGTAAATATGTTGACTGCTTGTTTATCTTGTTCAGCCACCGTCTAAGAATTGAGGTTAAGTTGGAAATATTCATTAAATGCGAAACAGAAAATTCTGTACTTATCGTGGAATAAAAATAATAAATTAGAGGTCTTGAAAAAAACCGATTTTATAGAATTTATCTGAATGCAAATGATGGAACGATTTGAACAAAACTCGATGTATCAAAATAATGACAGTTGTCATAAGAGGTCAAAATAAATTCTTATGAATACAACCGATTAATCGTTTTTGGTGCTATCTCTTTTCAACATTTGGAAGTAATAATTAGAGTTACATAAGAACGTATGTCATTGCTTGAAAGACAATTGTACGTATATTGTATGATGTGTTTTTACTGTCACTAGAAAAGGATGAGGTATATAAAGTTTGTGTTTACTACTGTTCATTGTTAGTGACGTCAGGGTAAAGGTCAATTTTTTCTACTGTAAGTAAATAATTTTGATACGGTTACAATTTTAATACAGCAATAAAAATGAATTTTGAGATTAAATGAAATCGTGTCAGAGACAACTTTATGCTCTCTTGTATTTTTGTGTGTGCATCATCATTATGTATCTAATTTCTTTATGATTGTTTTCATATGGTGTGCTGGCTCTACATACTATACATATTGAAGGTAATTCCATAAACACTGCTTTAAAATTATTATATGATTGAATTGTTAAATGTTGAATAAAAAATAATGGTTGATGGCTTAGTTAATGACTATAATAGTAGTATTCTTTTTACCCAAAATAACTGGGAATTAGTAAGAATTTCACTACAGCTGAGCTTATATTTTATCAAGCTTTCAACTAAAAAATAGCTTTTTGAGGTTAAGTTGTTAAGAGTTAGGTAAACAATTATTTTGTATAAAAGAATTATATATAAATACCTGTATAAATAATTCTTTTAGACTAACTGATGTGTTGGAGTACTAACTTTTAAAGTGAGCCATGACGAATAATGTATCATATTTTGTAGATGCTGTACGAAAACGATGCCTTCACGTGGCTTGGTCAAGCAGCCCTGAGGTATAAGCGGGAGACAAGATAAATTCAATATCCATGTGATCAATAAAAAATTATGGAAACCTACCAGTTTTTTGTCATTTCATACTTCCCTCTCACAATTCTTATACCCATTTAATAAGTCTATAGGTATATTGAGTCAATTTAATTTTGGAAAGTGTCATATGACACTTAAAATGATCCAAATGATTGGTTTCAGATATGTGTTTTTATATCTTTATATGCAGTTATGCTATGTATCAGAATTGATTCACATGAAACATTTCCTGTGAAACATTTCATACCTAGGACATTTCTGGTTTCTGCAATGTTTCAGGAACGTGTCTGAGTCAAAAGGTGAAACGTTTCAAATAGAAAATGACCGGTCTCAGAAATGTTTCATACACATATTTTGGTTAACTGAAAAAAAAAATATTCTGCTCGACTCGTGTGGATTGTCCATATCGCACTTGAACGATTGAGCACTCCGCCTACGGCGTCGTGCTCAAACTTCCTCCTCGTGCGATATGGCCAGCATATCCACACTAGTTGCACAAACTACTATTTCTATCAAAATATGCCCTTCTATATTTAAAAACAACCTGCCAAATGTCAAATCAATTCATCCATCCATTTTAAAGTTATCGAATTAAAACATTCAAGTTTTCAAAATTTCAACACCCTGTATTTCGAAAAGTAAATGTGCTAGACCCCTTAATCGCGCAAAAAAATTATGGAAATAATAGTAAAAATTGATCCGAACAAATTCAAGTAGATCACCGGCACTGCGAATACCAGCTTTGCATAGAATTTAAATAGGATAGCATCGGTGGTTCAGTGGTAGAATGCTCGCATTGCACGCGGGCGGCCGGGTTCGAATCCCGGCAGGAGCATATTATTATGAAGCGTAACGTAACGCGTAACGGTCAGATCTTTTGCGTCGCGACCCCTGGTCGCTCAAACAAAACCTGACGTATGGAACTAAAGTTCCAAAAATACTTTCTGAGAACATGTGCCCCCATAACGGCCGCATAACATAACCCCATCGAATTTGCAATTTGACGTTAATGCATTCCGGCGCAAGTTCTGTCAAAAACGCCAGAATCGGCTAACTTCGCATGATACATTTAAACTACTCCAATCACGGTGATTAAGCGTACGAAGTTTAATAACCGTGGTTGAATTTGGTTTTAAGAATCCGAAGCATGGATGGCGTATCTAGACGAGTGATTAAAATTCAATCCCAAACAACCACGTTATCACGCTAATCACTCTCTTAACCACTTTCTTATAGAATCAGGCCAAATATGGTGTTAAGAAAAACAAACAAAAAATATTATTTTTTACCTAAGCAGTATCTCGGTCCCTCTCCAAACGACAGAAATGCAACAGAATGTCTTTTTTCGATGTTTTCCTCATTGAATCTCTCGGGATCGAATTTTGCTGGATCTGGATAAATTTCAGGATCATTGTGGATAGCAAAAACTGGAATAATAACTTGTATTCCCTTTTTAATAATCACGTTTGTACCAGGAACGTTGTAATCTTTTGTACATTTCCTTAGTAAATTTGGCACTGAAGGATGTTTACGAAGTGTTTCTGAAATCACAAAATTTCTTAAAACTATCACAAAATTTTTGTACGAAAACAATTAAAAGAACTAGTTATTTAAGATCTTGAATATAGTACATTAAATATGTTTAAAGAACTGATTCTCTTTAATGAACAAAAAAAGGAACTGAATTAAATAGTCTAAACAGTGTAGTAACTTCCCTATCACGCTTAAATTCAAAAACTTCAATTCAATTCTCTCTAATATTCAACCGAAAACGCCGACAGAATAGAGTCCCGAAATCATTGTTACGCCAGACGAATTACTCGTTTTCGGGGTCTTTTATTTTCAGACTATGATGAGCTATTGAACGTTTAGATGTTCTACAAAACGTAGGTAGGTACAGCTCGCATATTTCAAAAATAATAATTAAGAATTAAAAATGATAGAGTCCAAAAATTATTTTATTACTAGTTAATCTTGACAAGACAGATGGAAAGACCATGTGGCAAAAGTAATCGTCGATAGGGGATGTCCGCAAGGGGGTGTTCTTTCGCCCACATTGTGGAACTTAGTCATTGACGAGCTAATAACCCTTTTAAACGGTGAGGGATTTCTAACGATTGGGTATGCCGATGATATCGTTGTCCTTGTTGTTGGAAGGCACATTACCGTTCTCAGGGACCTCATGCAAAGGGCTCTGAATAGGGTACATGGGTGGTGTAACGAACACGGACTTGCAGTTAATCCTGCCAAGGCTGAGATAGTTGCTTTCACCAAAAAGAGAGGTATAAGACCTGAGGGTCTAAATCTTGATGGAGTA
Organism: Galerucella calmariensis; assembly: GCA_910591675.1. Classification (NCBI taxonomy): domain Eukaryota; kingdom Metazoa; phylum Arthropoda; class Insecta; order Coleoptera; family Chrysomelidae; genus Galerucella; species Galerucella calmariensis. The sequence continues at coordinate 96,762 of CAJUYG010000837.1, read as the reverse complement.
CCACTGCCGGTGGTTGAAAAGGTGAAGTATCTAGAAGTGATCCTTGATAAATCACTGACATGGAAGGCTTATCTTGATAGTCGCCTAAGCAAGGTGACAAACACGTATTGGGCCTGTAGGAGAGCCATTGGTCCAAGGTGGGAACTGACCCCCAAAACGATCATATGGTTCTATAGAGTTATTATGCTGCCTATGCTCACATATGCGGCTCTGGTCTGGTGGCCGAGGGTAACCTTGGTCACGGCTAGATCGCAACTGGCACGCCTTCAAAGGGTGGTCAGTTTGGGTGCAACTGGCTGCATGAGGACTACACCAACTGATGCGATGGAAGTGATCCTTGGTCTTCGGCCTCTTCACCATGTGATCGAGGCTGAGGCGGGGAGTGCTTTCCTGCGCATGAAGCGTCTGGGATACGTGCGAAGAGGGGAAGAGTGCAGACTCGTCAGGAAGCTCCGTCTCCTGGAAGATATTCCAGTTCTGGCTCGAGCGTCTGACGAATGCTTGCGCAAGTACTACTTTGCAACAACGGGCCCAACAAAAATAATAAAATAAATAATAAAGATTCCTTTCCGCTGTGAAATACTTCTGAACCCATTGAAGTGATCACTGCTTTCACTTCCCTAGGTTATTGTGAGTCTGTTCTGTGGCCTTAGCTGCCTTGTCTATTCGGACAATTCGATTGTAACTAGAGTTTCAGGTGGATGAGTTTGAGACCTCATTTATCCATTCTAGGTAATCCCATAAACTTTCACATTTATAGGTTGGCATGTTTTGAGGATACATTTTTATAGTTCGTTCACAAAGAACGAGCTATAGATTGTCATAAAACTTTCTCGTTTATCATCAATGTCCTGGGGATACAACTATTGATAATAACGTCATCAAATAGGGCCATGAACCAAACACTCTGAAAGCTTGGAAAAAACCCCAAGTATCTTTCAATCAGAAATCCACACTATAAGAATGTGCGGCTAGTTCAATATTGATGAAGGATACAGAAAACAAAGGATTATTATAATTTCGGATAGTCAAGCAGCCATTAAAGCACCGAGCTCTTGTGTAATCAGTTCCAAAATGGTGTGGGAATTCCTAGACAAACTCAATGAACTAGGAGAGAACTATGGATTCCAGGACACACTGGAATAACATGAGATGAAATAGCAGATAAACTAGCAAAGTGGGGGACTGAAATACCCTTTTAGGGGCCTGAACCCTTTTGCGAAATCAGTCCCAATGGAATATTGGAAGAAATAGGTAAAGCCTAGAAAAAGAGAAGATCTAATCATTGGAAAGGTATAGTAGGGCTAGGACAATCAAAGATTCTTCTGGGTGACTACAACCTAATGAGATCAAATAAATGCAAAGTCAAAGTAAAACTGCGCTAAGAGTTTCAACAGGGATCCTAGCGGGACATTGTCGCTTGAATGGGCACTTGAAAGGACTCAAAATAGTGGAGGAAGAAGAATGTAGATTTTGAGGCGTGGAAGAAGAAACATCCATCCACATACTTTCTAACTGCACAGCACTTCAGAATCCTAATGCATTCTGGATAGAAAAGGAACATTTACCTAAGTTGAAGTCTGCAGATATCCTGAAATTCCTCTGGGAAATAGGACTGAAGGAGCTACTAGTTTCTGATACTCTCGTCAGAAACTGAGTAGAAGTAAGGGGGCACAACAGATCTTTCAGGTCTCAGTGAATGTCACCCCAAATACATACATACAACGTCAACAAATACTTTCCTTTGTCAAATATTAATCTGTATTGAGCTATTGTTTTGACAGGGCGTTAATTCAATTTGAGTATAGTCATTATAATTTTTTTTTAATTTCATACGTACCATATATAACTTTGTCCAAATATTTCATTTCATTTATAGCATCATAAGTTAATTCTCCATTATATTTTTCCAATACGTTAAGAATTTCGAATCTTAACTTATGTTGAATATCCTGATGAATAGCCAATTCCATAAGAGCGAAGCTCATTGTTGTAGCTGAAGTTTCAAAACCGGCAACAAAAAATAGCATACACTGAGCTGTTAATTCGTTAAATGTGATAAAATCCGTTCCGTCGCTTTCGCCATCTTGTTTTGTAATAAATTCATCGTCGCACACTTTTCCTCGATTTTTCAATTGTATCAATAAGTGCATTAAATCCTTCCTGTACACGTTGTTTCTTTCCCTAAAATCTATAGTGGTTTTTATGACGTTTAAAAAAAATGCTTCTACTTCTTCACCGAAAAATTTATAATTCAATAATCTCAATAGTTTCAAATGCAATGCGAACATGGCAATTTCTTTTATTCGTTGAATGGTAGTTAAATTGAAAATTTTACAAGCTGCTTCTCTAAATGCTGACTTGGGATCTTTCAAAGAATTGCATTCTATACCGAAAGCTATAGAACCGATTACATCAATGGTGAATCTCGATGTCAAGTCTTTAATTTCAATGGCGTCTTGTATTTTAGCGTGATTCTCAAGTATATCCTTCAAACCAAATGCGCAGGCAGCTATCGTGGGATATACCATTTTCAATCTTGCTGTGAACAAACAAATTTGTTGAAGAAAAATGTGCAGAAACAAGTCTCGAGGAAAAAATAACCTAATACCTATACATAAGGGCTCTTAGACCAACGATATACTGGGATGAAGAGTTTGGTGGACAAACACATTCCAAGTGGCTATTAAGTATCCCAACTAACAGTTTTTGGAACGTTTACAGAACGTATTTTACAAAACAGCCACAAGTATAGTAAGTAATATTAACACTTTCACAATGTTCTTACAGCTCTAGTAAGCTTGGAATTGGCGCAGAATATAGAACAAATCGCCTGTTAGACATGCTCTATAGATGTTGTTGTGGAGTGTGCCAGAGGTGTGAAGTGGTGAAGAAGTGTCTAGATGCTAGTAGAACGAGGAAGTGCTGAAGAAGTTGGAGAAGAAGCTAGGAGAGGAGGTGTATTGGGAGAACATGGTAGAGATATTGTTGAGGGGAGGAGGGAAATGGATGGAAGTAAGTGACATAGTGGAGTGGAGTGGAGTGACATAGCATGAGAGATATGAGTGATAGTGTAATGAATGTATCGTCGATGGATACTTGGTAGATTATAGGTGTGGAAGGGCCTCTGAGTAGGTGGTGTTGCTGGTCACTCGGTGGGTCATCTTACAGGAAAAAAACAACTACCTGTAGCAGTGGGACACGTTCTGTTTATTACTTTAACTCACTATTATACATTAAACTACTTATTATAGTAGAGTTACAATCTGTCTCGTTTGTGTCATTCCGTTTGCAATGTGTTGCTAAAAGCTACGACCTATTTCAAACGATTCCCCATCAAAAAAGAAGACGATTTGTCTTGGTCGTGAAAAAATCCCCCTGTACAGGGGATTGTAGGGGGTAAATTTCCTAAAAAACACATTTTTTTTTTCTTTCATATTTGATATTTACAACACGTTGGCTCTGTTCTCGCGTAATATTAGGTACGTGCCTTATTAGTAAATATATTTTTTTAATTATTCAATATTGTCTGCGTCACGCGTTCTTATGGAGCGCCTTAATATATTAACGCTTGCCCTGAAACGTATTAATTGACAAATCGTTTAACTCATCATAACTCGAAGAGCGATAATTTATCGAAAAAAACACCTGAAGTAAAAGTTATAGGTTTGTTATCGAGGATTCAGCAGGTTTTTTCAAATTCATGATAGGATGCACCCTTTGATCTGTGGAATTTTTTTTGTGGAACGTTGTCGAGTCTCGGCGGCCCGACCACTGACAAGCGGCAGGCTCATAATTACCGTACCGCTCGGGTTATATTCGACCTTATGTGATTCAGCACGCACATAGTCGATTTTCGTCCGGTGACTGTTTAATCGTTGCCTTTTGAGACTATTTGGTTGCAGTTTCAGTAGTTGTAGGTTTCGTAGTATGTATTTTATTCGATGGTTGTATACTATATCATAGAAATATTATCGAAAGTATTTAATACATAATTATTCAGCCCGTTTATGTTACCTAGTATGATTAAGAAACTAATATAAATAATATTCATAAATGAAAATCGAATAGGTACAGCAAATAATATATATCAATAGATCCAAACTATAGGAGTTCGACCTTATGACAATTAAATTTTATGGAAAGAACAAGTCACCAAAAAAGTTTCTAAAGTATCTATTTAGAAACACAAACACAGAAGTTGGACACAAAAATATCTTAATAAAGACCTAAAGCTTTTTAACAACCATAAAATTAAAAAAAAAAAACGGAATCACTATCTATTCTGAACTGGATTCAGAGGAAACAGGAGAAATTGGTCTTTAAGGTGATTGAATTTTGTTTGCGCACGTTGGCTGAGCCATACATTTACAAGAACTAATACAGCAGATTTCCTTCCTTTTACAGGAACAAAGAGATCCAGCAATTTCATTAATTTTGTTTTGCATGTTTTTGGTCATAACCTGGCACAATTTTTGTTTGAACTTTCGTTTTTGACAAAATACGCATTTTTTTATGTCAAAAGCTGTAGGTACCACGTATAGTAAGCCTCTGATTTTGAAAAGTCTGAACTAACTGCTCTTCAGAAAAATGAGCATTTACTTTTTGAAATTTCGATTTATACGATGCAATATTAATTGCGCTAGTATAAGATTTATAGCAACTTTTGTGCCATAAAACATCTCTGCTTTTGAGTTCATTAAAATTATGGTATAAGTGGTTCCATTTAGAATCTTTACCGATTGAAATGTCTATTCGACTTCTCGTACACTGAATAAATGTCTTTTTTGAACATTCTTTCGAAGATATTAAATTTTTTGCCTTCTGGCAAAACACGCAAGCTTGATAATTCAAAACACATTTTCCTTCTCCAGTTATCGCGTTACTTACTGATGTTAACTTAATTTTTGATTCAATTTCACTGTCAGAACTTGTGCTACTTTCAATATTCATTTTTAACAGACCTACAAAAAATAGCTACATCAAAATTGGTAAACTAAACTACGTAAAAGTGGGAACCTTACCCAACAAATAATGTCTTATACAAATCAAAACGTTGTTTTTCAACACACTTCAACTGTTTTTAGCAATCAGTTGCTTGAAATATCTAAATGGGTTCAGTAACTAAGAGAAAAGAGAGTCCATGCACAGTAAATCCAACACATAGAAAACAATAGTACACTCCAGTGTTGCCACAGGTGGCTCGTTCGAGCCAGATCTGGCTCGTTTGAATTAAAAGTTCCTCGTTGACTCCTCTTTATTAAAATTGGCTCGTTTTTAAATTTTGCTAAATTTTTGTTGAAATTGAATATTTCTGAACTCTCGTGAATTGAACTGAACGGTGTTGAGTATTGGAGTACTTGGATTGGATTATTTGAATTAGACGGGGCGGGCGAGTATAATTCGTGAACGCACCACCACCGAACAAGAGAAATCACGAACGCACCCCAATCCAACCGCTCAGCTATTCTTCTTCTTCTTTGTTGTGTTGTTTTTAAATTTTAATACTTATGTTTTGAATCCTTACCTACCCCCTACCCCAAAAAACAACTAGGTTAGGCTTCCTAATGATCAGATATGTATTTCGAATACATGACAAATACCCTTCTAATACTCAAAAATATATATTTCCAAGAAATAGGTATTCACTAGTGAAGAATATTTTTAGAAAAGCTCGTTCTAGTATGAATTTCGCTCGTTTTCGCCATGTCATCTGGCTCGGAAAAAAATAGGCTTGTGGCAACACTGGTACACTCTGTTTAATGGTCGTTAGAATTGTATCATAGGTATTTTGTGTCCAATAAACGAAAGTCGACTGGAAGCGCGCTGAATCCCATAAGGTCGAATATGACCCGAGCGGTACGGTAATTATGAGCCTTCATCGCTTGTCCGTGGTCGGGCCGCCGAGACTCGACAACGCTCATCAAAAAAAATTCCACAGATCAAAGGGTGCATCCTATCATGAATTTGAAAAAACCTGCTGAATGCTCGATAACAAACCTATAACTTTTACTTCAGGTGTTTTTTTCGATAAATTATCGCTCTTCGAGTTATGATGAGTTAAACGATTTGTCAATTAATACGTTTAAGGGCAAGGGTTAATACATTAAGGCGCTCCATAAGAACGCGTGACGCAGACAATATTGAATAATTAAAAAAATATATTTACTAATAAGGCACGTACCTAATATTACGCGAGAACAGAGCCAACGTGTTGTAAATTTCAAATATGAAAGAAAAAAAAAATGTGTTTTTTAGGAAATTTACCCCCTACAACCCCCTGTACAGGGGGATTTTTGCACGACTAAGAAAAATCGTCTTCTTTTTTGATGGGGAATCGTTTAAAATAGGTCGTAGCTTTTAGCAACACATTGCAAACGAAAATCGATTCTAGGCTACTTTTCAGACCTCGCAAACTCTACTATTACTAACACTAATATTAATAGTAATGATAATCATAATTATAATGAGAATCGATAATTAGAATGCCCCTTAAAACACTATCGTTAGCATATTTATACGACGAGTCAAGTTCATCATTGGTAAATATAAATAATACTGTTTATGTTTTATATTTATTTCACGCTCTGAACTTGACTTCGTACGTGCAACCTTCCTAATTCTTATTTATATAACGATTCATGATTTATTGGAATTAGCTTCAAGGGAATTTATGTCTTTTAATTAAATATTATTAAAACTCATTGTTTTGACCAAAAGGCATCACAATAGTATTGGTGGAGATGACGGAGAGTGTGTGAGGCTCCGCCGCCCGTCTTGAAGTATGCTAGGGTAGTGATTCTGAGGCGGGGGTAAAGGAGATGGTATGTCTGGATTTTGAGCAGGACACTTTCGAACATAAGTTTCCCACCCTTACCCAAAAACGGAACCAAATACGAAAGACTAGATGAAGAAGTACCACACCAGTTTATTTAGAAGAGTTTTATGGAGAGGACGGAGTGCATCCTCCTTTTGTCCACCCCTCCCCGTGCTGCATTTCCGTAGCATTACGATCCTTACAATTTTTATAACCCATACCCAAACAGATATAATTACGTATAAGTTTTAATCCACAATATTTTTTGGTACTCACCAGAAGTGAAAGCAGGTGATAACTTGGATCTCAAGTTTTTCCATTTCTCATTCTCCAATGCAAAAAGATGCCCAGACAATGGATCGCGCTCCTCATCAATATAAATACCATGGTTAACAAAATGCACAAAGTCTCTTTGTAGAATATTTTTTATCAATTCCAAATCTATTGGCATGTATACGGGGCTGAAGAAAAAGTAGAGACCTCCATGTTTGTAGCCCTTACCTTTCATTTGATTATAAATTGATCCGAACAGATCGCCCATTGATATTTTTTGTTTGGCCATACCTCTAGTGTTTCCATAAAATAACTCAGGCTCTAAATATTCCAAGCCTGCTCGCTTCCAATAGGAATAATGCCATTTTAAATATAAATACAATAATAAGATCACTAGTAATAATGAAAAAATAATTGATGAGAAACACATCTTAACGTTACACTCACAATGTATTAGTTCAAAAAATATTGAGTTGTTGAATAAAATCCATTCTGTTTTCAGTTTATATTTATATATATATATATATATATATTATATAATAGGAGATAATCACAAATCAGTGTAAATATGGGTCAGAGTGTAATTATTGTTAAAGATAACGTTGATTATAAATAAATGTTGTTGTTGAATTGTGCTTAATATATTGCAAACTATTTTTAGGTCCAGATATTTGTTTACTGTTTATTCAACAAATATTATTTGTCTGCTTGGTTTTATGTCCCTGAACACAGATATGTTTCTCTTGTCGTCTTCAAAAGACTCCCAGTCTCCACGAAAAGTGGTTCCTAGCCAGTTTTTGCCAGCAATTACCGAGTAATCTTCATAAGTACTGAGGTTTTCTAGATCAATTTTCTCACAAAACTCTATCCCCTTGCAAGTGTAGATCTCTAGCACCTTCAAATGAATCTTTGATAGTTCCCTCAGTTGCTAATTCTGTTTCTGTATTGTGTTTTCCTGCGTAATTCTGTATTCATCAAAATTTTAGTTTGTCGTATCTATCTAGAGCTTTGTTTAGGGTATCTTTATAGTGTTGTCTTTCTAGTGCCTAGTCTTTCTAGTGCCTCTAGCCTCTCTAAATACTCTTTGTTCCATAGCGTCTATTTCTCTAGCTTTTTTCTTTATTCCTTTGTGTAGTGTTGATTTGCTTTGCAAAATGTGTTCGAAATTTTGATGTCGATTTTCAGCTTCTGCAGCGTCTTTGGATGTGACCTGTATCTGAGGGTACTATCCAACGGTGATATTGTCTTTGTCTTTGCGCCTGATAAGTTTGACGTCGCTGAAAACTTCATCAGAGGCGATTTTACAGAGTATACAAAACTAACTCTCGATTATTATCAATATTCTTACTTCATACGACGGATATTCGTTTTTATTTAGAATCCTTTTAGCAGCTGTAGCTCTCGAATAGAAATTTGCTCACTAGAGAGTCTCATTCAACCACTATTTTTAATATTCCCCTAACAGCCTTGTTATTTTGTTTTGTTTTTCAATTCAAAGTGTACATGAGAATGTAAGTTTTAAAACTTACCTATTGCTTCTAGGCGCTAATTAAGGGAAAATGAAATGAAAGTGTCTCCTCTTGCTTGTCTATGTGTGCTATGAAGTTGATATATCAATTGTAGAGACTGGTAGCATTATCTATTGGCGCTATTTTTAAGTCTAGCAATCGGGCTAGACTGAATTGTGTTATTCAACTAACAAGTGTATTAATGAGGGCCATTAACAGAAGATAATTTTTCTCGTCGACTATACAAGTTGTATAGTTAAAATAATTCCCTTCTTGGTGTGCGTCATCGATTGTGACGTATATCCGGGTTTTCGGCATGTCGTTTATTTTATCTGCTATTTTGACATATAGCTAACCTTAAGTTTGATAAATAAGATCATCAGGATTGTATTTAGCCAAATTCGAAAAGGCTATGCAATTGATAATTACCAGCTTCTTTTTCTAACTGAAAATACTTGAGAACTTTCAAAATACTGATGTTTTTCCGTGTATTCATGCATATTTTTGTATTCTTCATATAAATAAAACAGTAAGATTAATATTCACTTTTCATAAATAATAATTGACCGTAAACAACAAAGTACAGACCTGTCAAGAACTGTCAGTGTGACAGTAGAAAAAGACGTAAGACTTATTGCCGCTACGAAAGTAACGCCTTCATAGTATTTTAAACTCTCGATTGATAGGTTGAGCTTGAGCGTAATCTAAACATCAACAAATAAAATTTTTGTAAGTCAAAGATTAGGGTTAACGTTTGTAATACATTTAAACGGTTCATTATTGTGATATTTTGATTAGGATTTATCACAGACCTGCCTTTTTTTCCATTTCTTCCTACGTAATGTGTTAGAAAGACATTAACAATCGATGACGCACACCAAGAAGGGTATTATTTCAACAGTAAATTTTACGACTTTTTCAAGATATTGTTGTATGTTTGGTTGCCTAGAACAAAATCGTTTAATAGAAACTGGTTAATGAATGATTTTAATGTTGTGTGTGTACCTCAATATATTTCAAAAGATTTTGACATCTGAAGCCTTATATTATAAAAAATGATATTAAATTGATCAGAGTATAATTGTTATTCACGTGATTATACAAAATTAGATGTTCACTAAAAATGAACGACATTTTAAAAATTTACTTTATTTTTAGATATAAAAGATATAACGATATTTATAGATTGATTTTAATGAAAGTAATCAATCATTGGTTTGATAACAATTTTTAAAATGTTTATCTAAAGATAGTTAATATTACTGGTTTGTTAAATTTATACTAATTGACATGTATTAAGATAAAATTCGACTGTTAGTATTTGCCCTTTATTTATAATTCTAATATGATTTTATAAAAGATACATATTTTTAGTCAAAGCCCAAAAGATATAAGCTGTTCTTACTTTCATTTCACCTCCTCGCTTTCCAAAAATCCTCAGACATACCCCAGATATTGCTTAAGAGCAATATATTGATTTGTCTCACCCACAAAAAAATCTTTATGTATATTGGGGTGAAATTCACATACCGTAACCGATATACGAGTGATATTGTCCCTTGCAGATATCCCTAATTGCAAACCAGAATGATATAGATATATCGTGAAGATATCCTAACCCCGTTTAACTTGGAATTCATTCATTGTAGGGGCATATAGACCGAGAAGTAGATGTTTGTTTTTAGAGAACGGTCTACTCTTTGAAAGGTAATTTTTTTTAATTTGTTAGTATGATAATATTATCCTGACATCTATTGATACTTAAATATGACAATTGTTACAGGAAACAGCAATTAAGCAAAAAAGTATATGCTGTTCATTTAATAGATAAATATTGAATAGTTTATACCTACATAACAAGCTTAGATAAGAATATTTACTTGTTATTTTGTAGTCTAGTTTTAGTTTTTGAGCTTGTTTTTTATTGGATTATGTCCGCCCTTTTCTTAAATTATAATCTACATCCATGGGACATATCGATGAAATCTTATGTTTGTGTGTATTTGATAATAATAAACATGAGTAATAATAATAATAACAATTAGAAAAGTCTCAGCGGTCTTACCGAGAGATATTTTCTTTTGATTAAATTTTCAATTATTAAAAAATCCTAATGAGATCGTTTTCTTAGACTATATCGAGGATTTCAACTGATGTACCTACATGCAGTGAGGTGTTATCATTATTCAATTTCATCAAAATTAGACTTTGGAGTTTAGATTGGGGTTATCATGCAACGACACTCAAGTATTTTTGTCAATTAGTTATGAAACTTGTAGCAGATATTGTAAAATTAAATATTTATTTTTACAATTTTTCCTGTACTTTCATCAGGTTAAAAAATATTTTCAATGACAAGAGATTTCAAGTTATTATACTTGTCTTCATGTTGTCTATTAAATCGATGGTGACATTTCTTGGCTGTATTAATGTATCTGTAGAGTAGGGAGGGTGATTGTAGGCTCACAGCACTTAGGCCACATGTGATCAATTGTACATCCTCCTGAGGAGTTGTCCTCCTAGGTCATCGTCCATCCTGTCCTTTTCCGGAAAGTGGACAGGTCACTAGGAGACATCTCCTTTATATCGGCAGGTGTAGGCCAAGACTCACCGAACACACACTCTCTTATTGACGATAACTCCGGACAATCGAATAAGACATGCCTGACAGTTTCATCTTCTTGTTCACACAACCTGCATAGAGGTGTGTCCACTAGCCCCTTTCCTAGCTTATAAATGGCTAAACCAAGTTCGAAAAAATATCAACTGCGTTTTAAATCGTTGTGTTCACCTAAAATCATCACGAAACATAAAGGGAAGGGTTTTGCAGCAGTGTATTTTGATCTGACATTGTGAACTAAGCAAACATCTCCATAGAGTGAGTCTATCAGACACATCCCTACGTTGAGGAACAGAAGAAGAAGTTGAGACGGTAGTACATATCCTCTTTGATTGCTCGGGTCTATCATCCATTCGAAAATCCGTGTTCGGTCAGTTCTGGTCAACACCAGGTGTGCTGAGAGAAGTTCGTCTTGGGTATCAACTACTTATGGTTAAACCATAGGCTGATTGACAAACTGAGAGGTACTTCCACGAAGATTCACAAAGTGCCTAATGACCTTGAGTATATATAATCAAGGCTAATGAGGCAAAGGTGCAGTGGAGATGCCTCTACTTTCCCTACTTATCAGATCGGATCACAAGATGAAGAGTGAGCATAATCATTATCTTCTTCTTCTTTCATTGTTTGGTGTTATCTATTCGTTGTGATGTTGTTGCCTCTTCCATCTAGATGCCTGTGTTCTATAAATTCTGCAATAACATAAAAGATATGATTATGAATAGATTCTATCTATTTCTGTTCATTAGTATTCGAAATTATGTGTTACAATATAAATACAGTGATAATTCAGCAGGATAACATTCAATTAAGTGTACCTACTTTTTGGAACACTTCATACTCTTATATTTGTGCAAGATAAGGGATGCATAAGTAGTATCTACAAAAAAAGTGAAATGGAATAGATAGATTCCTAACAATAAGCAGATTATATTTTATAGTATGTTTATACAATGTATTCGTAATTTAAAAGCAGGTAAATCACAGTCCGTAATTAGTAAAGTATCATGTAAAATTATTTTAAAGTAAGTGAATATTTCATAGTAACAATACTTTTAACACCATTTGAATCCACTTTAATATTACCATTGTAATTGAAGATTTTATTAAATATTATAAAAGCGCGGAATTAGATAAAACGTTGTACTTAAACACGTTATGAAGAGAGCGACATTGTTCAACTCGCATAATTTGCAAAACTCGCTAGCGCTCGTTTTGGCAAATATTACGCTTGTTGAACAATATTGGCTCGAACCGAAATTTTGTTATCTGAGGTTCAAATTTTACAATTAATTATACATTCAACTGATTTTTCTGTTTATTTCTATATTGTAAGTTCTTTCTGTTTAAATAAAATAACTACTTATATAAATTACTGTATGTCTTTCATTTATAAATGTGGTTGTAGAAAAAATATTTTGTACAACTGGTACGCAAAAATCCAAGAAATCATTTATTTATTAATGTATAACAATAATTAAGGCTATGTTAGGTTATTTTAGAATATTTTTGACGTTTGTAGAAAAAAATTTGTTTGCATCTCATGCGCGAAATACTTTGGTAATCTCGACTAATCAGTTCTCGATAACCAAAGTAGCATTTCGCGCACTAGATACAAAAATAACTATTTCCTACGATCACATAGGAAAGTGACATATATCGCACTGTCTAGTTCTATGGAAAGTGGCCTTTATTCATACGCGTACGGAAAAAAACTTATCCGTACGTGTACGGATAAAAAAGCTGTCAAATGAATTTTTATCAAGATTGACCACTGACAAGCTGTCAAATATATAATTTTTAATTAGATTTACCTATGTAATATCTAAATTTGAAGCGATCTATTTGAAGAGTGAAATTTTCGTCATTTTCTTGATTAAAAAAAATTAGGGCGCGGTCGAGGATCGATCCCTCGTACTCTTCTTCAGAAGTTATGTTGTACCAGCTAATCCAAATCACCTGTTATAATAGTAGGAAAATGTAATTATCTTGTAAGGTATTCATGATAAGTATGTACCTATGAAGTATGATGAACAATAATAATTTCACATTCAATTTCTATAATTATTCAACCAATTAATCATTGTAATAACCTACCTATATTATATAGTTAAACTACTTGAATTTTTGTCACTATTGATAGTTATTGTTAATTTTGAAATTATTTATGTTGACTTCAATTGTAACATTTTGTGTATCAATATGTCAGATGTTGATTACACATTATTTGGTGAAATTATCACAGGATCGTAGGAAAAATACTGTACATTACTCGTGCGAAAGTGATTTTTCACACACGTGTGATTGTCGCCTAGTGCTACAAAATTTCCCACTCGCGTGAAAAATGTCACTTTCCGCACACGTTATGTAATAAACTATTTCCTACGACCACATAGGAAAGTGACATATATCGCACTGACTAGTTCTATGGAAAGTGACCTTTATTCATACGCGTACGGAAAAAAATCTTATCCGTACGTGTGCGGATAAAAAAGCTGTCAAATTGAATGTTGAAATGCTAGTCTTTTTACTCCGCAAATTAATATGTATATGTGAAATGCTTATTTCCTAAGTTGATTTGTCCATATAATAATATAATATAATCTATTTATTTCATTTAAAACTAAAAAAAAAAATACCGAGCCCGGACTCGAACCACCCTACTGCTTGTCAAAAATCGAGCCCACGGATGCCTAGACCGCTCGGCCATCCCACTGTTGGAACTTATGGTTCTTGTCCAAGATACTTATTAATAAGCGCCAAGGAAATATACACAACAGTTTATTTATTCTCCAAAATAAAATGTGTTTATATCGACATTTATTGGACTTTCATGTTATTAAAACAATAAATATCCGTTTTCAATTATTTGAACAATGAATCCTCAAAATAGCTAGTTAATACTTTCAATCTCCTACAGGTAGGCAACAAGTTAAATATTAATTCTAACTTTTTTATAAAGGTACTTTTTTCCATTGCATAAAAATCACAATTTTCTGGGCCAATTTCAAAGGTAAGTAATCAAAACCATATAAAGTATTTACAAATACACATATGTAAAACCTCTCACATCTACATAAAAAAGCAAGATTATATACATGCCTAATTTGGTAAAAGTATATCGCGTGGTCGTAGGAAAAATAGTGTACATAACTTGTGCGAAAGTGATTTTTCACACTCGTGGGATTGTCTCACTCGGCTGCGCTCGTGAGACAATACTTCCCACTCGTGTGAAAAATGTCACTTTCCGCACACGTTACGTAATATACTATTACCTAACTAGTGCGGAAAAATGACTACTTCCGCACTAAAAAAAGTGCGGTAAAGTGGACTTTTCCGCACGCTAGTAGAAGTCGGGCGACAAGTCGGGCTGGTCGATTTCCGGGCACAACCAGATGGAAAGTATTAATTTATAATAGTAAATTAGGATCTAGGTGAATGATATATTTATAATTTTCGGGGTCCCATTCCACAATCTGAGAACGGCCGAAAGAGTGTACCAAGATATGTGAATAGTTATTTTCCTAACAAGTGCGCCCTTGACCGCTCAACTACAGTCGCGTGCGGGAAAGACACTTTACGCATGAGTTAGGAACATTATTTTTTCTACGACCATATATACAAAAAAGTACACCAACCTATTTTTCAAAATTCATTTTATTCCAACATACATATACAAAACTTGAATCAAAAACCATAATTATTATTATAAATATTAATATTAGAAACACAATTTGTTGCATTCTGTAAATTACTTAAAATTGCCGGTCCAGTGGAGTTATTTGGTGTTAACTGGTAAGTGGATGACGTTGATGAGGATGGCATCGGTTGCAGGTCACATAAAGATGACGATGAAGGAGGCGGCTACGGTTTTAAGTCATTTGTAGATGAAAGAATTTCATTTGATATAATTTTCTTATATCAAACCCGGGTGGTTTGATAGGTGTTTTATGACACTACTTTGAAGAATGTACAAGGTTATATCAAAATATTTTCATTATTTTATACTTTCAAAAAATTAAAAGTGCAACAAAAAGCTCGAAAAGATGTTGATTTTATTTGATGGACTATTTATTCACCTGTTGTAACAATAGTTATAACTTCCGAAGTATCTAATAAGGTCAAAATTTGCATAATTTTACTTTCCCGCACTAGTGCGGGAAAGTGACACTTTCAAAACTAAAATGCGTGCGGGAAAGAGGGTTAAAACGCACGGTAGTAGAAAAACATTATGTCCGTTGCTTGCGGATAATCGACTACCAGACAACGGAATGATCGGAAGAACTCATGTACGTGGATTTTATTAAAAGAAATATGCATCTAATTTTGGAATTAAACAATTACCTTATAAGGCAATGTTTGACACCTGAGCAAAGGGTTGGCCTTTCTATTACTTCTTTGTTTTCGGAAATGCTGGAGGAGATTGGAGATGAACATGGATATTATTTATAATAACAGAGATTTATCCATCGGAGGAAATTTGAGATACCTGCTTCTTATGTAGACCGTTCACTGTGCTAAAGGAGATCTTCGGACAGAGTAATTTTTTAAGCATCTATAGACGGACTTAATATACGTCATACACCTTACAATTTTTCACTTTTCAAAAAACAGAGAAGCACTAAGAAGCTACAACTATTATTGACCAAAATATAACAATTTTCACGGAGATCTTTATCGAGCCCAACATTCATGGGTCCATGGATTCGGGACCCATAATTACCCAATATACAATCACCAGTTGTATAGTTTTATTTATCCTTAAAAAAAATTGTATTTTTTCAATAAGTATTTGTGGATCAACGTTCTTTTGTATCTCGTTTCTCAGTTTTATTAAGTACCTACCGATCTTATTAGATATCGTATCAAGCTTGCACTCTACAAAAAAGTATGTCACATGATTATTAGCGATAGCTGTTGACATAACCGGTAGAGGATGACGGGGATTAATATCTTTAAATTATTATCAACATTTAATGATAATAAATCAATCCTATTTTATTGATTCTAATAATTTAAATATTGATAATATGTTGACAAGGTTCATTAAATCTATCATTAACCCAAATCTATTATTAAAAGACGACGGGATCAAATGATCCTGCACCACATGAGAATAGGGCACACCATGAGTACCCATGAGTACTCCTTTGACAGTAGAACATATTATTGTCGATTATCCACTCAAACATCTTGTCTTGTAATCTTAAATTGAGACTTTACATTGTCGCACCGCCAATAACCTTTCATGGTTGACGCAGTTCTTTCAATAAAAAAAACCTAATTTTACGACTTCTCACAGCGTTAACTATTAAATTATGTCTAGTTATCAATAGATGTGAATAAGTAGTAGATTATGTGATAAGAAAATCCCACTTCTCTTAGTAGTACAAAAAGTATAATATATAAAGTCCAGATCATAAACGAGATCGGTATTAACAATGATACATCAAAGAGGTTTGGTGAGTGTTTTTGTTCTCCTGCTGCTAGCCCAGTTGGGAACTAGCGATAAGGCACAGGATTGCGTTTCGGATTCCTGTAACCTTCCAGATTGTCGCTGTTCAAGTGGAAAATCTCCGTTTGGTGACAACGTCGAAGCGTATCCTCAGGTAGGAAATTTTATAGACATAAATGAATCAAATTAACTATAGCTTATCAATGGCGTATCTAAGAACCAAGGGCCCTGGGGCAAATTAAAAAATGGGGCCCCACTCCGATGATTAGGTTTTATCAAATAAAAATATGAAATATACAAATGCTTTAAAAATGTTTAGCTACTCAACTTCTTAAGCTCTTTTTTGTGCACTGCAGGGCAGGTAATAAAAATATTGAACAGTAACAACATAAATTACAATTAATACTTGGGTGTAGGTTTGGCTAATAAAACGAAATAGAGAAGATTCAAGGGTTTATTATATAAAGGTCGGGCCTACCAACTGACTAAATAACAATTATATTTACAATTTTTTCCTAGCTTTAGTTTTCGCAAAAGTATCAATGACTTCGTTTAAATCGAGGCTTGAATATTTGCTTCAAAACCGACAACAATTTATCCAAATTCATTAAAAACAACAAATCCAAATCTTCAAAACTAAATAAATCGACTGTGATGAAATTTATATAGGTAGAACGTTCAGGAATTTTAAAACTAGAATTTCAGAACACAAACGTAGTTATGACAACCAAAAATCAGATTCCAACTATTCAAATCATTTATTAGCAAACCAACACTCTTTCGATTCAAATTTTGAAATTTTGCATATAGAACCTAAATCCTTCAAATTAAATCTTTTAGAAGCCCTAGAGATAAATAAAAACAAATATTCAGATAATTTTCTTAACGACTAACTTGATATTAACAATTCTCCCTTATTAAACCTTTTTACCTAGATAGTTTCCTGTAGGATTGTTGTGAATGAGTTTCCAGGTAAACATGTTAAATACTCTAGTTAATCCCATATTTAGACAAATTCATTTCATTTCCTTGTAAATAGATTATAATTTTATTGTTAAATATCCGTATAATTTAGTATTAAGGTACTGTATAAATAGAAAGTTTCTCATTATACCTCCATTCGTTTGAAAAAGCTACTGTGTTAGCGAAACGCGTCACAACTTAAGGTTAATTATAATGTAGATTTAACAAAATAAAATTGTTTGATTTCATAATTTACTATGGATCTACATCAAGTAAAAGCCTCATCTATTTAATGAGGTAATATATTTTTTGCGCGATCGATCTTTTTTGTTTATTTACAGCATCGGTTGTCAGGTTGGTAGGTTGTGTTTACTGGTTTCTAAGTCTAACACGTCGGTAAGTGATTTACTTACCGTTCAGACGTCGGTAAGTAAACTACGTCTTAGCCCTACATACATTTAAGTGGTCCTAAATAATATATTACTTCATTCATTACACAAGAGAAACAAAAAATAAGAAGATAGATAGATAGATAGAAGATATTTTTTAATGAACAGAATCGAACAGAACAATATAAAAAGTAATAAATAGCATGAAAACAATTTCACCAAAATGCAAATTATATTTTAAACTGATCGAGAAGTGTAAATGTCACTTTTGACATTTCGTTCATTTCGAAGAAATTTAAATTATTTTATTCGACATTCGAATATTTCAATACGATCGCGCAAAAAATAGTATAAGCATTTCGAACGTTAAGGGTAATACCGGTCTCCAGCAAAATTGCTGTCGACCGGTAAACAACCCTTACCGTTCTTGATACTTAATATACTATTTATATTGTTCTGTTCGTTCCATTCATTAAAAAATATAAATCTTCTTATTTTTTATGTTCCTCTTGTGTAATGAATGAAGTAGTATATTATTCAGGACCACTTAAATGTATGTAGGGCTAAGACGTCGTTAAGTGATTTACTTACCGACGCCTGAACGGTAAGTAAATCACTTACCGACCTGTTGGACTTAGAAACCAGTAAATACAACCCACCGTCCTCTGACAACCGATGCTGTAAATAAACAAAAAAGATCGATCGCGCAAAACATCGTTTAAATGTATTACAAATGTTAACCCTCATCTTTGACGTTGAGGTTTAGATTACGCGCAAGCGCGACCTATCAATCGGGAGGAATTACATCATTCAAAATAGGATGCAGTCGTACCTTTCTTTATCAATATTTATTAAAGTTACCAGCAGCTTTTCTAATGTCTTTTTCACTACTTGATAAAAATGTAAGTTAACATAATCTGCAAGTAATTGACCACTTAAAAGATTATTTAGCATATAGGAAATCCTTTTTGATATACTTTGAAACGAGATAGTTTTAATATAAGTACTTCATTAAAAGTTCATTCTTTCGAATAATTAAAGATTAGATAAGATTAAAATAACCAGACGTTCCAATTTCACTTTTTTTTCTTGGATCTTCTCCTTTTTATAGATACTTAATAGGTATTTATAATTACAACATTGAACATAACCTCAATTCCCACCAACTCGACCAAATCGTTGTTTTTATTCTTCAAATTTATTTTCAACGAAAGGGGCTGATTATAGTAATGGATTATTGTGAAATAAGAGTGGAAAAATGGGTACTTTGCGTATACTTATTACTAACTTCTCTTTTCCACACACAAATGTAATTTTTTTGTTAAGTATGGATAATAGGTGTTTAACTAAAAATATATTGTTGCTCACTACAACTTGAAGACGTACAGTTCATCATAAGGGCGGCTGGGCACTTACAAAACTGGATGTCCTAAAGACGTCTTTAAAACATTTTTTGGATTTTCTTCGAAAAATCATGAGCGTCGTGAATAATTCGCGTCTTTAAAACGTGTTGGAGCTAGCAACAGAGTGATAAATGTCAGCATTTTTGTCCTGGATCCTTATTCTTAAAGGACTACTTGTGATTTGGTGTATTACGGGTTGTGTGAAACGAGAGAGATCCAGTTTCTTTGGCATGGAAAATGGAACCAAGCAATTATTTACTGTTAAAGTCCCCAATTCAGATCACTCGTACTTTAGCTCAACTCCGTACGGTTAATCAATTTAAAATGAAGTTCACATTAAACGGCATAACCTATAGTATAGATCCTACTTTAACATGTACTGTTTGTAACCTGGACGAGAAAGAAACTATTTTTCATATTTTGTTTGAGTGTCCGATATATACAGTTATGAAACAAAACATATCCTGTCTGCAAAATTTTGAAACATTAGTAAATGCTCTACAAAATATAAACCTATCTGAGGGAAAAACTATATGCTGCTACCTTTGGAATATTCTCAAATTGAGGTCATTTATACTCGATGAATAATGTATTTATTTCATTTTGTTTTTATTTTTTATTACAAACTGTCTTGTAAACTTGAAAAAAGTTTTTTTTTTTGTATATCATCACACACTAACCTTGCTGTAAACATTGTTTACTATAAGCAATAAAGTTATTATTATTATTATTATTATTATTAAAATGGTCTCCATGCTTTCATGGTTTGGACCAATAGATAATCTGTCCTAAACAGGTTAAAAGCAAATATTTTAATTTGTGTAGAAGTCTGACAATGCAGATCTCAATATTTCTCTTGAGAAATACTACAAATATGGTACTCCCATGTTTCAGGCAATTCTGCAATACCTACACCAATCTTGTGGTGACATTCTCACCAGTCCCCAGAGCCGATTTTAGCTAGAGGCTTGGGGGGACTATAGCCCCGACCTCGTGTCGGTGTAGTGGTCTCACCGATATTACTATATCTCGTGACTTGAATTATGGAGGAGAAAGAAAGAAGAAGCTGAAACATGGAACAGCGAGGGAAGACTATCGACAACTTCACATTTAAACTAGTGACGTATAGGCATAATTTCAGGGATTTTTGTTTCTGTAAATCTGAAGACTAAATTTAGAATAATTTTATTTTGAAAATCCCATTATTAATATTATTAATATTACGTACCTAATGAAACATGGGGTCAAAATTTGAAGCTGAACACCCTATTAGACTTTTTTGTTCTATGGAAAACTACACTATGGAAAAAAGTAGAAAGAATATTGAAATACTGAATTATTAACAATTAGAGTAAATGAAGAATTGCTCATTTTTTTCAGCTGATCAGTTTAACTTTTGACGAAGCCTTGACCGCGGATCTTTATCAAAATAAATGGAGTCCATTATTGTTAGATAGAGTAAATCCAGATGGTAATGGTATTGGTGCAACTTTCTTCATCGCTCATGAGTATACAAATTATGCAAGGGTCAATGACCTTTACAATTATGGATTCGAAATTGCTGTACATTCTATAACGTACGTATACCCACATATACCGATAAATATTATAGCCTTTAATTCTAAGTAAAGTTATTTGAAAAATTAAGAAGACTCCATGTGTTGTTTCAAAACTATCTTTTATATAAAATACATCAAATTTGAAAAACTCAAATCAGCCTAAACCTTTTCAAATTAGATGTATAGGTACTTTAGCGAGGACAAAAGATAATTAGGGATTGATGTGGCCGATATATTCGTAATTTCAGGCTAACCCTAGATGGAGTTCAACTAATAAGTGCTCGAAGTAAAGATGTATTGTTTTAAAATATAACTTTTGAACGTTTTGCAGCGACAATACACAAGAATACTGGAGAACTGCTACAGAAGAGACGTTAGTTAAAGAATTCCATGGACAAAAAAAAATTATATCAAAATTCGCAAATATACCCTCAGAAGCAATCATTGGTGTCAGAACACCACAACTTCAACTTGCTGGAAACAACTCAATAAAGGCTTACGTAACTTCTGAACTATCTTATGATAATTCTTGGCCTTCTCTGCCATCATCAAAATTATACCCGTACACATTAGACTATGCTTCTACAGAATCATGTCTTTTGGGAGCTGAATGTCCCAATGAAGCATTCCCAGGATTTTGGATTTTACCTATTAATGACTTACAGTCGCCAGATGGAACAGAATGCAACAATTTAGCGTCTTGTGATATCAGGTAATGAATGAATCAATTTTGTCGTTGTCATATTCAAAAATAAGTAAAAATACTCCAAGCTATAATGTATTGTGTCACAAGGAAAGAAAATGAGCTTTAGCAGCGAGCGTAGCAGATCGAGGCTGCTAAACCTTTTCCTGCATATGCACCACAGAACTGTTTTAGAAATTATTACTCTGCAGTAGGTAGAAATGTTTCCTTAATTCCAATTTACGTAAATTCAATTCTTATTGGATATTGAAAGATATCATTACACTACATACACTTTCGCCCATATATGTGTTTAATACAACTATTTGGTAATAATTTTAGTGGAACTGCTGACGATATTGGCAATTGGTTGTTCGATCAGATAAATTCAGAGGATTTGAAAAAATTGAAAACCCCAATGACATTGACCATCAATTCATATTGGTTCGACTATACAGAAAATAGTTATGAAGGTTTAAATAAATTCATGGACAGAATAGCAGCAGAAAGGAGTGACGTATTTTTCGTGAATCAAAAACAGGTGGGTTTATATAAGACTTCAATATATCTGACAAGCAATCATATTCTATTGAATATTTTTTTTTTTTGTAACAGATATTAGATTTTATTAAAAATCCAGTAACTACTGACCAGTTTGACAGTTCCAACATACCTGCTGAACCAAGGAATTGTCAAGAGCAAGTCTGTAAGTTGAAAAAAGACAACGAAGATAGGAATATGGCAAGTTGTGTGCCATGCCCAGCTGCTTACCCTTGGCTCGATGATCCTGAAGGTAACGGCAATTAAATGAATGAGTAATATGAGAGGCAGCGAAAAATTCAACTCAACCAACATATGAAATAAAAATAAAACAACAACGAGTGTTTTATTACGATTCCTATGTATTTAAGAGTTTTCAGTTAAGAAGAATGCATGAAATTGATACATATATAGAAAGGCCGCGCAGGTTAAGAAGGGCGAGCGTTGTGCGTAAGATTTTTGCAATCAAAAAAGTTTTTTGAGAGAATCCGTTTGAAATCGCAAAGGCACTCTCCGTTCTCATCGGCTTTCTTTGTAGTGATTTTCATTGGCACACTGGCTTATTGGCAAGTGCAAAGAGTCGCGTCTACATCGAATCGGCTTTAAAAAGAGTCAGGCTGGAGAATGTAATCTAAATTTAGAGGACTGAAATAGATCTGAAATCTATTGTAATCTTATTCGATCCCGCACTTGTGCAGACCATATACTAGAAGCTAAATATAAATAGTTTTATTAAAATATTGTCTGCATGAGCCCCACACATACATATAGGATAATTAATGGATACAAGCCTTTCAGTTTGCAATCAGAGTTAATAGGAACAATCTTACTCTTTCTTTGTATTCTTCAAATCACTATTCACTATGAGATTCAACTTGAATTTAGGTTTGAGTCACTGTGATTATCAAAACTTTATTTTTGTAGAAAGATACACTTATTAGGTATGTAGGAAAATGAAGGAGTTAATACTAAGTATGGATTTGACCAATTTGGTCGGAAATGTCGGTTTATACCGGGAATGAAACAACTTAACACACTGCCGTCGACACATTATCTTTTGAGACTCTACACGAAGACTCCTTTTTTTGACGCGAAAAGTGCGTTGCACACGCCATCCCCTACCTTTCGAAAACTTCCTCAACGACTTAGGGTTCCAGTGGGGCGCCGATGGTAATTTCGAATGGCCACAAGGAATTAAAATTTATGAATTATACAGAACGAAAATTTGTTGAACGCGTGGTTTCAACAGTTCCAACAGGCTGTGGAAAATAAAACTCAAATAATTTATATATTTCATTCAATGTCACTGGATCAATTTTATATTAAATTCTGAACATCAATAGATTCTACGTTATTATATATCTATGTACTACACCAAGTTTTAGTAAATAATAATGAAAATATAATACATATAACTATGAGATAGAACATTTATTATAAATGTTCTATTAAATCGTATGAATTCAGTCAAAACATCTAACTGTAACCAAACACAACTTAAATATTAAAAAACGCACCTTTCAATATACGCACATATTTATAAAATGAAGCACTAAACTAAATCTTAATAACAAACTATGTCCATGGAATGGTGTTTAAATTATTTTTAATAATGTCCACCAAATGGTCGTTGATTACGACCCCTCGCTCTTCTAGCTACCGCTCTCGATTGGAAATTACCAGACGGCGATCCCCTACTTCGATCTGCAACAAATATTTATTTTTAAAATCATGCACTAAAGAAAATTCTACAAGGTTGTAAGAACGGTCGCGTTTATCCCAACGTCTCGCTACCGGAGTGATTTATGACAAATATCATATAATAATAAAATAAGATTCTGTCATTATTTTAGAAAATTATAAAAAATGCCGAGACACGTCAACTTTTGAATTGAGTTGTGCGTTATGTAAACATAAATTTAGATGTACAGGGTGATTCACGCAAGTATGCCATAGTCGGTGTTGTTTTTTTTAATGAAGCACCCTGTATATTTGCATATTTTTGAAATCCTCTTAGTGAACCGATTCCAACAAACTAAATAAGGTATGGTCAATTATGAATTATACAGGGTGAAATTTTAAAATTAATAATTCATCACACTTGAAATATTGGTACTTTTAAATTAGCTAAATATGGATTTATCAAAAATATAAAATAACTAATTATTAGACGTATTTGTATATTAAACAAAACCAGCTACGCCCATGAATTTTATCATAAATACCTAAAAATTGCCTAAAAACGCCAATAATTAGACAAAATCGGTAAATAATGTGGATTGTTTTCTATTCTATCAGTTGTTGATGTGTTGACAGTTTATACTTCCATGGCTGCCGTTGAGCATGTTTTCATGGTTCCTGTAATGTAATGCATATACAGGCTAGTCTTAGAATTTTGGAGAGATTTTCTCTCGTCGTCAATAGGCTAGTTCTACTACTCCACGCAATGGCTCCATAAGTGATGATTGGTCTCACTATGGCAGTGTACATCCAGTTTAGGATTTTAGGGTTACAACCCCTGTTTCTTCCTGCCAGATTTCTGCACACCATCGGAGCCATTTTTGCCTTGTATGTAATCTCCTTTTCGTGTTTGTTCCACAGGAGTTTACTGTCTAGAGTTAAACCTAGATACTTGACTTCTTGTCTCCATTCAATCTCGTTCCCAACAAGTTTTAAAGGCTGTCTTCACGCAAATGCCTTATAGGCCCCCCCAATGACGAAAAAAAATCATTCTATATAGAAATATTTACACTATTCTACACTCTAAGCTTATTAAAACACGCAAAGAGCTTCCACGCCTAATGGAGCAGTCCAGTCGCGCATGCGCGCTCTACGAGAGCAGAACTCGCGGTAAATTTGAAAGTATTGAAATACACTGGATAAACTTTACACGTAAATAATTCTAAATCGTACTCGAAATAATTCAAAACAGATTTTTTTTACACGATTCAAATCTACAGAGTTATTACGCAGAATTTTGTTATCCATACTATGGCAAATATCTAACTCTATGTAAAATTATTTCACAAATAATATAAGGTTATTTTTAAATAAATTTTGTCTGATGTAATTTGAAATAAGCTTTTATAAAAGGGAATTACGAAAAACGTGTTACGCTATGAAACTGCAGCTTTTGATATTCGAAAAGTTATATTTGTTTTTCTACATTTACTGGGGCCCCATCGATATCTGGGCCTAGGGCCTCATACCTTGTAAAGACGGTGTTTAGTGTTAATGCACAATGCACACACATCAACACTAATTTCTTTAAAATGAAAGAAAAAAAATTGTTTCGTGTTTTTGAATACAACTCACTTGTAAGACTGTATATCCATAAGCTTTATTGTTATTGAGAGCGTTGTTCCGCTAAACGTTTGGATAGTTACTGGCTTCACCAAGATAGTCTCCTACACGAGCAGGTACTTGAAAACATGACTCCCTTTAAGGGAATTTAATCTAATACAAAGAATTAGAAAGCGAGCAAGTTTCCAAAATATATACAAAAGTGAATCGACAATTTGAGAGGCGCTCCGTGTTTAGAAAGTCAACAAGTTTAAACATACATATAGAAAAGTAACTCGACAATTTAAAGGGCGCCCCGTGGTTCCTACAACAAAGTCATGCAACTATTGTTACAATTTGCTAAATCTATGCTGCTACAATAAATTTATATATTTATTTATGGCTTGTTCCTTGAAGGATTTGGTGAAATCGCAAACAAAATAATGAGAATAAAAAAAAGGTACTAAGAATTTAGGGGTGAATAGATGCAAAGAAATAAGAACCTTACAAATATCACCCCGAACAGACGGCCCTGCCAAGAAATGAAGAATATAATAATATTAATGATTACTTATAGCGATTATTGTTTAGTCTATTTTAAATAATGTAAAAGAAGTTTCTACCTTGATTGTGTTGATGCCTTTGTGGAGATCGTTCACCCCAAACGATAGGAATAGGATTTCCTCTGGATTGTTGATTACCTCTCGGCATCGACGATCTCATTGATCTACGAGCCGAATTGGTTCCTCTTACCAGCCCTCTAGAGTTTGTACTAGGTGAGGCTTCGGCTTCGCGTCCTTCTTCTTCACCTTCTTCGGCTACAGGAGGTTTCTCTCCTTCAGAACTTACCTTTAAAAATAAATTTAATGTATTAAGTATGTTTCAATCATTTTTTTGGTGAAAGTAAAACGTCGAGTTGATTCAACTTCCTTATATTTGTTTCACTACTAACCTCCTAGGTTGATCTTTAGGTTAGTCAAGTAGAAGTATATGGTAGAGTAAAGAGACAAGTGAAGAAAAATATATCAACTCAAATATGAAAGAAAAAAATTGATATTTATACGTGAAAATCACACCAAAGGAAAGTATCAACTCAATGAATGTAACCCATCGTTAAGAGCTGCCAAGATCCCACTAGCTGCAAGTATTGTTACTTGACTGACATCCAGAAAATATTTATAAATCGTTTCAAAAATCATAAAGGTAGGTTTAGCATTGGATATCAAAGTTCACTTCAGGGTTCATACAAATACTTTGCATTCAGTCGACAACTCTTCCTGTTCTAACTAGGGCAAGTGCACGTGTAATTTGCGAAATTAACCTATTACCAAGCAGCACAGAATGTGATGAAATAAAAATTCCTAACTTTCATATAATATTTAATATCAAAATATTTTAATGTTCATCTTAATTTTATTAATACAAATTGATGTCTATAATTGGTGGAAAAATAATTTCAACAGTAAGATATATATTATACAGAAGAAAATCAATCAACTACAATCTACAAAAAAAAGTAAGCAACGTAGTGTTACGACAAACTTACACCATCGTCCCCCTCCAACATTGCTTCGTTTTGTTCGAGTTGAGCTGCTCCTTCTGCTGGAGGACCCATATCAGCTGAACTACCCTCGCCAGCCATTTCATTATTATCAACTTTTATTGTAGGAATTTCAGCTGCAATTAAAATAAATTGTTACTGAAATAATATTCTAATTTATTGAAAATAAATATTAAAAATTCTAAAATAGTCAAGCAGAGCCCTTAAAGCACTGAGTCCAATGAACTAGACAAGATCGATATACTATGGATTCCAGGAACTAGCAAAGAGAGGGGGCTAAAATACCCTTTTGGGGACCGGAACCCTTTTGCGGTATCAGCCTAGTCTAAGTACACATAAAACATCACAAAAAATACAAAAAACTTGAAAATTTAAAATTGAGTATTTAAAAGGTTTCTGTTCAACTTAAAAAAAACTTTACGATGGTAGACATGCAATTTTCCGGAAAATCGTCGAGTAGATTTTGTTTTGTTTTGTTTTCTCACTCTAATTGTTTAAATAATAAAAATACAGAAAAATGTTTAAATCAAAAATTGTAGCTGATACATTTATCTACAAGTTTTATCTGAACAGTTTTTCTGTAAATTGAAAGGTTTACGAGATAAAATTAATTTCAGTGCTAGTCAATTCGTGGCTACGCGCGAACGGCCCGGGAGCCAAATTTATTAACCGCTCGACTTAAAAGTTAATAATTTGGGCTTATAACATTCCGAAAAAATTAATAAACATATGTAAAATACAGATAAAGATCTCAGCTTTTAGATAGAAATACTTTCAAATTTGAAAAAGTAGATTTTCTAACTGTAAAATAAGTTTATTTATAAAAAACTAGAGCTAAAAAGTCAGAAAACAATTATAATTCCTATTTAATTTATACTTATCCCATCGATAATTCCTTCTAGTTTTAGCATTGCAAATGAGCATAAAATATTATTATTATGAAAGCAAAGCCATCAATATTTCGAATTCTTAACAAATGCTTCTTAATAATCTATTTTTTTGCATGCTTAATTTTACTAGTTTTTCTTTAAACTTCATTCAATTATATCTTTTTTTTAAATCAATATAATTCAATGAAACTTTACCACTAAACACTTTAAAGTGTCTACTTTTGAAACTACTATACAGTTTTTCTATAAATATAAAATGTTTTAAATAATAAGACAATTATTCACAATAAATAATTAAATCAGACGTCTTTCAGCAAACCTTCTATAACTTTTTATAGTGTTTATGATTTTATCTAAAAATTTGTTAACTTTATAATGAACCCATTTAGAAGGAAGTGATCGCGATACAAAAGAACACACCTATGGCTTAGGTAAGAAAGAGAAGGGAGCACAAATAAAGGTGAAAAAGCAGGTGAGAGAGCGGCTTATGCGCGCCACCGCGTAATAACAACAACCACAATAAAATATTGACAACAAAAATTCTAACAAATTACATTAAAAATAGAGTCTATTATTAAAACAGTAATGAAAATGAAGTGGGTCAAAAAATGAAGGTTCACGTAGAAAATCGTATGTATCTTTATGAAAAATTCAGATACCAAAAAAAATGTTTCAAACAAAATTTGAAGATTACGCCATAACCTTTGAAGTAAGCTATATTATTTTATTTAATTTTTCATTTTAATAATGTTAATTAGAGGAATTTGGTAAGAAAAAACGACTTTTTAGTAGGGTTTTACGTGGAAAATCGATAATACATTGAATAGAATAATTTTTTTTCAATTTATTTGTAGATACCTCCATTGATGTCATTGTTTATTTACTATCGTAAAACTAAAAACATGAAAATTGTTGTTCAAAAATACCATTAGGGAAATTTCGTATATTTTGAAAAATTATGCAGATACAAAAAAAATGTCCAGACAAATTTTGTAGATAAATCTTTCAGCTACAATTTTTGATTCGAATATTTTGCTTTAATTTCATTATTTAAACAAGTAGAGTGAAAAAACAAAAATACTTAAATTTACTCAACGATTTTCCTTAAAATTGCATGCCTAGCATCGTAAAGTTTTTCTCATGCTGATCATAACCCTTTTAAATACTCAATATTGAATTTTCAAGTTTTTTGTAATTTTTGTGGCATTTTACGATTATTTTGTGTACTTTGACTAGGCTACAATGTAATATTGGAAGAAATAGGTAAAGCCGAAAACAAGAAGATCTGATCATTGAAAAGATCTACTAGGGATCAAACAATCAAAGATTATAATGGGTGACTATAACCCATTGAGGTCAAATGAATGCCCAAGTCAAAGTAGAACTGCACTAAGAGTTTTACTAGGGATTCTAACGGGGCATTGTCGCCTGAATGGGCACTTGAAAAAGCTCAAAATAATGGAAAAAGAGGAATGTAGATTTTGTGACATAGAAGAAGAAACCTCCATCCACATACAGGCGAGTTGCACAGCACCTAGGGCACAACACCTAGGAGATTACTGGATAGAAGTGGGACATTTACCAAAGTTAAAACATGCAGATATCCTAAAATTCCTCTGGAAAATAGGACTAAAGGAGTTATTTCTATCTGAGACTTTCCTCAGCCGTATGTCCAATGATTATAGCATAAAAAAGCGTTAATCTGAAAAAAGATGCATTGAAAAACAACGGAGTTACAGACCATCAAATGTAAAGGCTTATTGTTGAACAATTCAAGAATTTACAGTATTTACTAGTTAAAAAACTCACCGTCTGATTCAGCTATTTGGGCTGTGTTCTGTTCTTCGTTTCCGGGAATACCCTCCTGTGGGGAAGACTGCAACGGCGTAGTGGGAACGCTTCTACCCGTACCTGAAACAATAAAATGCATTATTAAAAAATTAAGATCCACAAATGTTTTTCATACTATTTTCATCCAAGATGTTGGATTCCATGAGTGTCTGTTCCGGTAAGGTCTCGATGTTATTCGATCCAGCATTAGAAGGGGTTTGATCGTTAAAAGTAAACCTTCCACTGGTGGGAACGTGCGGTGAACTAACGGCTTCGCCAAAACCATCCGACCGTCGAGGAACATATAGAGTTGGTGTGGATGGAACGATACCATCATCTCCCACTTCGTCGATACCATGTTGAAGAAGTAAATGATTTTGTCTAGATGGTAATGGAGCTATGGGTCTTGTGCGCGAAAAAGATGGAACTGTCATTGAAACAGATGTGGAGACTTGAGATATTGTAGCATTATAGTTGCTTGTGTTTGAGCCTGATTAACAAAATCACTTATATATCATTTAAAATTGAAATAGGTCGCGTTCATCACAACGTAGCACTCATCAATTTCCTGCTGAACGCGCGTTTTGTTAACTGATCAGATTGAGCACTGTGGTATCAGTCGCCATTTTTTCAATAAGAATTAAAATACGCTACACGCTACCGATTGATGATGCATCAACTGTCATTTATGTAATATGTTAAAAACATAATATAAATATTTTTCTTTGAAGATTTTTTAGTTTGTATTTCACTGAAAATGAATGAACAGCAGGAGGTGACTTATGATTTTAAACAAATTGTATAGTGTGTCAGGAAGTTCAACTCTTGGTAGTAAGCTCCAAAGTGGTGAGTTCAATTTATTGTGATCAACTCCCATTTTGTGGAAAAAAAAAACTAAAAACAAGATTCATCTCAGCGGCGAAGCGAACCGCCATACTTCAGGTTTAACTTTTAAATAATACCGTGCACTACCATGTTAGCCATAACCTAATCAATTAAGATCATCCGAAAGTGGTATGAAAATGGAGTTCGACTTGTTGTATTCATTGACATTTGACATGTATATCGATGGTTTTATTAGCACGTTCAGCAGAATTACGAACTGATGGATCACTCTAAAAATCGCTACCTGATCAACTTTGTTAGGATGAACACGACCATTGTCACTGTTTGCTGCAGCATTAAATATCAAAATTGATTTTTTTTAAATAGGAATAGGCAACACTTTTCCAGAAGTTTCGGCAATT
This sequence comes from Galerucella calmariensis, assembly GCA_910591675.1. Taxonomy (NCBI): domain Eukaryota; kingdom Metazoa; phylum Arthropoda; class Insecta; order Coleoptera; family Chrysomelidae; genus Galerucella; species Galerucella calmariensis. The sequence goes on along the minus strand of CAJUYG010000837.1, from coordinate 65,743 downwards.
TTTGTTGGAGGTGGACATGTTGATTATCTGCTCTGAAATTTACTAAGCTAAACGATAAAACAGAAAATCACCCAAAACAATATTTTGGACACACTCTATATATTAAATTACAAATTTATACAACCATTAGAAATTTAGAAATATATACGCACCGTCAGTGCCGCTACTGATGGCCTCAGATTGAGGTTGTTCGAGATTTTCTTCTTCCTCATTATTCTGTTCAGATCTTTCGCTCTGGTTGGGTACTTCACTAGAATCATCGATTACTTCCACTTCATTACCTCCTTCTTCTTCGTCGTCTTCTACATCTTGACAATCCTCGTCCTCATAATTACCTTGTTCCTGAAAAGTCCCATATTAAGTATAAACCTTAATTTCCCGCTGCCTACCGTTCATTTGATTGAAAGTTATATCACAGAATACACCATCCCAAGAAGAAGCGAAGCTTGTGATATTTTACAATTCATTTTCTGAGTGCGCATGTCTGACAGTCGCCATTTTAAGCCCGTTATCTGTCAATGACATGTGATTTCATTGTTTACCAAAGAATTTTCTTTGTTGTAAGCTTTATGATTATTTACATATTTTTTGTGTTTTGAACGATAAAATTTGTTTACAAAATTACATTTATTAGTTATGGCGCCAAAAACTTGTGCAATTCGTGGCTGTAATGGATGAATAATTGAGAAACACAACAAAACTTCGATATCTATGGAGAAAAGTTTACTGACGCTTCTTTTTTATAACTTCGTTGTCACAGATATCAGTAAATTTCTCTGGGTGTAAAATTTAATTCAGAATCTGGTGAAGTGTAACTTTTAAATATATAAATAATAATAATTTTATATTCAATCACCATACTTATTGTAATTTTTTTCATCATTTACTGAAATTCTTTCTATTGTAAACTGATATTATAAATTTATATTTATTATCTATTATTTACCCTGCATAAAAACATACTTACACATATAATTTCGATAACAATATAGAAAATAAGAATCATTTGGTTGAACAATAGCTCATTATTTTCAATAATGGATGGTACCTACTCCAAAAACAGAAGCTAAAACTTATATTTATATATTTTTCACAATATTTGTTAAGCTGTTGAATTAACTTGAACAATTCATAAATTGAGTTGAACAATTAAAACGTTGTCAAAACAAGTCACAAAAATAAACAACTATTATTTGAGATTCTTTAGTTTCACTTTGTTGCGTGTAGTTAACATTTAATGTACATTTTTTGAACAATTTTCTCAGTGTAACTTGATCCGTTATCTGTCAACGTCATTTCGAAGGTCACGAAATTTTGCCCCCAAAACATCAAAGAGTTTACGCCGGCTTTCGTTTCTTGTTTGGCTGGTGTATTATGTGGTATATTAGTTACTTATGTACCAAGAAAGAGTAACTGTCTATTATAGTCGAGTACAAAAATATAAATATGACTATAGAATATGACATGAGGATCCATAGTAATAATAATAATAATGTCTTTATTATTTCTCAGAACAAAACAAAAGTAATAATAATGCAGTATATATAGACAAATAATAGAGAAATAAAGGGCGAAGTTCATTTCTTGCAAGTACATAGTATACCTGCAAGCAATGCTCTTCCACTTAACCCTAAAATCACTGTGGATTATATAATTTCAATATTTATAACAGTTATATTATTTACAATGTTAAAATAGAAAACAAAAATACTACTCAAACACTAGCAAACGTCATTATCATTGACCAATCAACTAATGACTTTTACAATTGAAAATAAACTTGCCAATACTAAATGTTTTAAAATCGTTAGGTTAGGGATTGTACAAGTGATAAATTTGATATCTGAAGGACCGTCTGTAGACTTCAGTTTTAAATCTTGGCACGGTAATCATTCCCCCAAATCTAATATTAAGATTATGTACATCAGTTCGGTATTTAATTTTACGGTGGAGATACGACGGCTTTTTTTTGGCCTTATAATTTTATAAAATAGACATAATTCATGTATTCTTCTGTTATTCATATTTAACCATCCAACTTGTAGTTTGTGCGAAATTCTCCGGGAATCCCATAAATTAACCTGTCACGAATTTTGAACCTTTCGAATTCTATTCTTAGACTGGATAGTTAAATGTGGGCCATATACTGAGTCAGCGAAATTAAAAATTGATAAGATAAGTGATTCACATAGACATTTCTTTATATGAAACGGTAAAAGGTGTCTATTTCCATAAATGATTTTCAAAGTATAATATGCGCGTTGTATTAATTTAATTATATGATTCTCAAATCTCAAATCTGCATCCATCAAGACACCAAGATTTCTCGCTTCTCTCACAATTGCCAAAGATTCTCCCCGAATGTTTATATTTACAGAATGGTATACATTTTTCCTATGATGTTTTGGACCTAATATCAAGACCTTCGATTTGTTAAGGTTTATGCACTAATAGGGTAGACCTGTCAGTGACTTCATTCTGGAATGGTGTATAGAAAATTTCAGATTTAATAAATGTTAGTTGCTTCGTAAAAAAGAGAAAATAGCCAGCTTTGGACAGAAAATTTAGAAATTTGCTACCGTCAAAAAATTTCAATTCTAAGAAATGACATGACTTCTGCTACTTCACGAGATTCGGCACTATAAGGTAAACTTAGAGAGAGATTTAAGCAATTAACATTTTTGTAGACTTAAAACTTACCATTCCTTCCATATCATACCCTTCAGTGTCGGGATCATCCTGTTCATCATCGGCACCTTCTCCTTCGTCGGCACCGCCTTCTTCGTCACTTTCAACTACTATCACATTATCGTCATCATGATCCCTTTGACTACTCGTAGGAACTTGATACTCTACATCTAAACAACTGTCACTTACAGTACCTGCTTGCTGTAATATAAAATTTAACTATTAAGTAAAAAAGAAAACACTTAATTGAAAAATAAGAATCTATGAAAACTCAAGGGAAAATGTAATCCCGACATTCCAACATGGTTTCATGAAGGGTCGATCCACTTTAACTAATTTCCTACACTGTACCAACGATTGGTCTAAAGAACTCGATGACAGACATCCTTTAGACATCATTTACCTTGACTTTTCTAAAGCCTTTGACAGAGTGCCAAAATGTAGACTTCTACAAAAGCTCGATCATATTGGCATAAGAGGTACTCTCAACAAAAATGGTTTTCAGACTTCCTAACAAATCGGTTCTTCAAATTCAGAGTTGAACAAGAATTCTCCCAGAAAAGACCCGTAACTAGCGGTATCACACAAGGTTCCGTTCTTGGACCCCTACTTTTCATCGCATACTCCGGTGATCTTCGATACTGTCTGTCAAGCTCAATTTCGGCTTATGCTGACGACATGAAACTTTACGGAAATCCCAACATCAGTTATTTAAGTTTGCAGAATGATCTTGATAAACTACAAGAATGGTGTTCCGATTGGTTGATGCCTCTGAACATTGATAAGTGTGTCGTGTTACACATCGGAAACAATAACCCGCAAAATTCTTATTCCATCATTGGACAGACATTAAACACGGTATCATCACAAACCGACCTTGGTTTATTAGTAAACTCGAAACTTACGTGGAGTGATCATATTTCTCATATTTGTAAACGCGCGAACTCTAAACTGTTCCTAATACAGAAAACTTTCTCTAAAGCTTCTTTCGAAACATATTGCAAACTTTACAAGACCTATGTCCGACCCATACTTGAATACTCCTGGCCTTCGTGGTATCCAGATTTAGGTCGAGATCGTGAAATGGTAGAAAGAGTGCAAAGACGCGCAACCAGATTGTCTTTTGGCCGTGTTAGACCTACGTACGAAGCGAGATTAACCATGGCAAATCTTACAACATTTGAAGAAAGACGTCTCCGAGGTGACCAATTCAACTTCGGCGACCTTCAAGCAGTTAAGCAGTTTGCCCCCTCAATTTAGACGACCGTCTTCGTGGGCACTCCTTAAAACTGAAGAAAGAGCCTTTTAGAACTCGTTACAGGCAAAACTTTTTAAGTAACAGAATTTTCGATATTTGGAATGGTCTTCCCCAGCAAATAATTAGCTCGGAAAATGTTAAGTTTCAAAAATCAAATAGACTCCTATATTTTCGACCTGTAGTTTTTTAGGCTTAGTGTAGTGTCAGTTATTGTTTTATTTATATTCTGTAAATTATTATGGGCAAAATAGGATCATATAATAATAATAATAATAATAAGCTAGAAAACAAGAAGCGATTTTGGCCCACTTTGGTTAACCAATTGGTCACCGTTGCAAGACAAAAACTACTCAAGACATGGATAGAAAGCTACCAATTTCAGTAACCGTGCTTCAGATCTGGGTATGTCATTTGACAGACCAAAAAGGGTACCAAAGTTACCTTGACATTATCGTTTTTCGAAACGAAATCGATTGGTATGTATTTGACAGACCAAAGTGGGATACTAAAGCGGACCGAAATCACCTAAGGAATTAATTATTCACCTGAACTCTCGTTCGCTTAGTCTGCTGCTGAGTTTTGTTTGGATCATCTGACAGACTATCCATGTCGGCCTCTCTTTGTCGCTTATGTCCAGCCTGAGAGGTGGTAACAGTGTTAGAGCTGCTACTACTAGTACCCTGTTCTTGTGTCGGGCCGCTACTAGGTGGCTCCACTCTAGGTAAGACAAGAGCAACCGCCTGCGCTTGAGGTGCTGCCTGAACTTGCACGCTGTTTTCGTCATCTTCGGTATCTTGCGAGGATTGAGTAGGCGGTACTGCAACTTGACGTGGAGCTAGCATGGCCGGGGTCGCTGAACTAGTAGCGGGTACATATTCTGTATGGGAACTTGTTGGACTACTTGACAACGCTTCTATAGAACTAGAACCTGTCGTATGAACCTGTAAAATTTTAATAAAGTAAATTTTAATGTATACGAAGAGCAAGATTTTTATGTATTTACCTGTTGTTGAGGTGGTACCATAATGGCACTGGGACTCTGACTGTTAGGAAGTACAGCAACAGTTCTTAACTGTGCAGACATAGGTCTAATACTGGCCAGAGGAGGTTCGCCGCCGCTTCTCCATGGTTGGATCGGGACAGATTGTGTTTGTGTGTTAGTAGAATGTCCTGAAAATTACAAATTGAGACAGGATAGTAAATGTGGAATCAGATTTTGCTTATAAGCGTTAAAATCACCAAAGAAAGAGTTCAATGATATAATATGTGAACACACAGGAATAAAGTCGCTCGCTTTAAACACTCGCTTTGAAATGTATACTCCTCAATGTTGACTAGCCAATAGTAATAAAAAGAAACTAGCGAAGAGTATAAAACAGGCATAAGAGCCAATTCTATAAGCAGTTGTTACATTTTAAAGCATGGTTAAAAATAAGACAGGGGTCTATTCTGTAACTAATCCTTTAAAATTTAGACGTCATCCAATTTTTAACTGAAAGTTACTCTGTATAATTCATCAAAATGAAGCAGGACTACATGTTCTAGAATTTGGGAAACTACTAGTGATAAATATTATTATTTTCATTAATTTGTAATTTACCTGCCATTGGTTTGATATCAGCAGTAGGTCGTTCGGTAGAAGATTTTTCAGTAGTACTTGAGCTGGTGCTCGGTTTGGATCCTTGTTGAAGTCCAAGTTGTCTCTGTAACTGTGATATTCTTTGAGTAAGATTTTCGACTTCGGTTGTGTGTTTCTCTTGTTCCTGTTGTTTTTCTTCCAAGATATCATCTCGTTCTCGTTCTAAAGCAGCTATTTTTTCAAGATATTCAGTGATTTTAGTAGAATCTTGATTGGACTGTTCACCACCGTCGGTTTTTGATGAGCTATCATGTCGTCTGACCTCTTCTTTGAGGCTGTTATTCTGTTCCGTCAAACTTACTATCCTCTCTTTAGCGTTTTTGAATAAAGTCTTAAATCTCTCCTCCTTATCTTGGCTGGTTTGTTTCAGGGTTTCTATTTCTTTTTTGAAATGATCAATTTGGTCTGTTGTCGAAGTTATTTCGCGATTCATGTTTTCCACTTGTTCTTTGTGGTTCGCTTCCAGTTGACTGACTTTCTCTTCTAATTCGGTGCATTGATTTTGTAGAATCGTTTGTCTGTCTACGCTAGAAGTTTGATCGGTCTTATACTGCTGATTCTGTTGTTTCAATGTATCCAATTCTTTAGTCTGGTCCTCGTATTGTATTTTGTACTTTTTGGCGATTTTTCGTATTTGCGCGAGATTATTTTTCAAATCGGATATTGTTACATCTTTACCAGCAGTATCCTCGGTGAGAACGCGATTTTCTTCTCTAAACTTAATAATTTCGGAACTTTGCTGATCAACGGTACTTGTTAGTTGCGTTACTTGAGCTTGCAGATTCGATACATCTTCACGTAACCTAACAACATTTATTTATTAGCAAATAAAGTACAACTAGAACAAAGAAATTTACATTTTTCAATTAATAATCATTCAGTTACGTTGAAAAGAACCTAATCCCTCAAAATTATTTTTCAAAGAATGTCTCTAGGCATGTCAGGGGCTGGATTTTAATCCTAAATAAAGTCATTATTTCATATTTGGTGATCACCTATAACGCCTCTATTCGTATTTTTATGGCAGTGAAGTAAAATACTGTCGCAGTGTTTAAAAATTGTTGTAGTGTAAAGAAAGAATTGTCGTTGTGTAAAGGAATAATTGTCGTAGTGTAAAGGTAAAATTGTCGTAGTATAAATGAAAAATTATCGTAGTGTAAAGGAAGAATTATCGTAGTGTAAAGGAAGAATTATAGGGTAAAGGGAGAAATTGTCGTAGTGTTAAGGAAGAATTGTGGGATGAAGGGAGAACTGGAGTCATGATGTAAGGGAAGAATTATCGTGGTGTAATGGAAGAATTGTCGTAATGTTTAGGGAGAATTGTCGTAGTGTAAAGGAAGAACTGTTATTGAAGTGTAAAGAAGGAACTAGCGTCGTGGTATATAGGAAGCACAGGAGTCATAGTGCAAGGGAAGAATTGTCGTGCTGTAAAGGCAGAATTGTCGTGCTGTAAAGGCAGAATTGTCGTGGTGTAAAGGCAGAATTGTCGTAGTGTAAAGGAAGAATTATAATAGTGTGAAGGAAGAATTGTAGGGTAAAGGGAGAAGTGAAGTCATAATGTAAGGGAAAAATTGTCGTGGTTTAAGGGAAGAATTGTAGTGGTGTAAGGGAAGAATTGTCGTAGTGTTTAGGAATAATTGTCGTAGTGTAAAGAAGAATTGTCTTAGTGTAAAGGTAGAATTGTCGTAGTGTTCAGGAATAATTGTCGTAGTGTAGAGGAAGAATTGTCGTATTGTTAAGGAAGAATTGTAGGGTAAAGGGAGAACTAGAGTCATAATGCAAGAGAATTGTCGTAGTGTTTAGGAAGAATTGTCGTAGTGTTTAGGAAGAATTGTCGTAGTGTAAAGGAAGAACTGGAGTTATAGTATAAAAGAAGAGCTGTAATTGAAGTGTAACGAGGGAACTAGCGTCGTGGTGTAAAGGAAGCACTGGAGTCATAATGTAAGGTGAAGAATTGTCGTGGTGTAAAGACAGAATTATCGTAGTGTAAAGGAAGAATTATCATAGTGTGAAGGAAGAATTGCAGGGTAAAGGGGGAAGTGGAGTCATAATGTAAGGGAAGAATTGTCGTGGTGTAAGAGAAGAATTGTAGTAGTATTCAGGAAGAATTGTCGTAGTGTAAAGGAAGAAATGTCGTAGTGTTTAGTAAGAATTGTCGTAGTGTAGAGGAAGAATTACGAGGTGTAAAGGAATAATCGTAGAGTAAAGGAAGAACTGGAGTCATAATGTAAGAGAAGAGTTGTAGTGTTTAGGAAGAATTCTCGTAGTGTAAAGGAAGAACTGGAGTTATAGTGTAAAAGAAGAGCAGTAATTGAAGTGTAAAGAAGGAACTAGCGTCATGGTTTAAAGGAAGCACTGGAGACATAATGTAAGGGAAGCACTGGAGTTATAATGTAAGGGAAGAATTGTCGTGGTGTAAAGGCAGAATTATCGTAGTGTGAAGGAAGAATTATCATAGTGTGAAGGAAGAATTGTAGAGTAAAGGGAGAAGTGGAGTCATAATGTAAGGGAATTGTCGTGGTGTAAAGGAAGAATTGTCGTAGTGTAGTGAAACTACTGGATATCTAAATTGAAGCCTGGGGTTATCTTAAAATCTATTTTGGAAATGGGTCTAAAGAAATTACTGTTTACCGAGAATTTCTTCCTGAACAAAGTAGGTCTCAGTTTACATACATACAACAGGTTAAGTTTAATAGTAACATACTGAAAATATACCTTGATATTTCCTCTTGCTGTTGATTATTTTGACTCCTCAAATTCTTCAACTGTTCTTCCAATTTAATCTTGTCTTGCTTGAAATTATTAACGTCGTCGTTCAGTTTGGTTACATTGGCCCTCTCGATCGTCAATTGTTTGGCGAGAGTTTCACGCTCCGTTTGCAATTTCTTCCAATCCTCCGGACTGGTCCGATTCGTTTTCTCTATCAACATATTAGCCCTTTGCCTCCATCTTGTACATTCCGCGCGCAACGATATATTTTCGCTCTGCAGTTGATCCGCTTTCGTCGTCAATTCTCTATTCTTTTCTTGCAACGGTTCCACTTCGGTTTCGAATCTATCGGATTTGCTGCGCAGCTCGGTGATCTGCGCCACCAACGTATCCCTTTCCTGTCTCAAAGATCTGTTGCTGTCGGTAATAGCGTTGAGCGTTTCTAATTTTCTTAAGACTTCGGCATGTTTAGCTGATGATATTACAGATATTTCCGTCTTCTGTCTTTCGGTTTCGATAGCAGCCTTTGCTTCTTCGAATTCCTTATTGATCATTTCAAACTGAGACTTTAATCTTGAATGTTCGGCTTCAACAATATCAGCCTTACTAACAGCGATGTCTTTTTCTTGTCTCAAATACTTTATAATCTTTAATAATTGCTCGGAAGATTTAATTTCATCTTCGGTGAAAGATCTGTTAAAGGAAGCATCTCCCATCGATATGTTTTGTGGTTCGGTAACCAAGGCTTGTAAAGTCGCTAATTGAGTGTTAAGAGCTTGTATTTGGTCGTGTAACAAACTATTTTGAGCGTCCATATCGGCAAATCGGGCTTCGAGTTCCTGCTTTTCGTTTATAAACAACTGCTCTCGTGTTTCCCAATCTGTTTTTGATTGATTCAAACCAGCGATAGCATTCTGCTTTTCGACCTGTATCACATTCAATTCATCCAAAGCTTTATTCAAATCTTCTTTCATCGTAGTAAGCGCTTCTAGATCCACGGAATGCAAAGTGACTTCTCGGGCGTATTTATTTTCGGAAGCTTTAAGCTGTTCTATCAACTGTTTATTTTCTGACCTAGCATTTTCTAGTTGCTCTTTAGCGGTCCGTAGATCCATGTTTCGAATATTGAGTTCCTCTTGTAGTTGAGTGGATTTACCTTTAATATTCGCATTTGAAATGTCTTGATCGTCCAATTGAATCGATAGTTCGCCTTCCAGTTCGGAACATTTTTCTTCCAACTCTTTAATTCGAGATTTATATTTATCCACTTCTTGCATTAACAATTCGTTGTTATCAATAGCTTCTTTTGCTTGTTTTTCCGATGCTTCTGCTATATTGAAATATTCATCAGAAGCATCTTTTGCGGTTTTAAGTTTTTTCTTTAATGATTCTATTTCGGCTTGTAAATCGGCTTGCTGTTGCTCCAATTCTCTAACTTTACGGGTCTCTGCGCTACTATCTGGTACCGAAAACATTCCACTCTTCAATTTTTTACTCAACTCTTCGTTTTGAGACACTTTTATTTTGAGTTCTTCCCTAACTTCTGCTACTTCTTTTCTGAATTTTTCTGCTATTTCTCTCTCTTCATCCATACGGGTCTGCATATTTTTATTACCGACAGATAATTGATCAGCTAGATTTCTAAAGTGATCCTGTTCTTCTTGTAAGCGTCTACGTAACGCCGCACATTCTCTATGCGCTTCATCGAGTCTAGATTCCAATCTCAATTTACCTTCGGCGTCTGTTCTTTCTAAAGTTGCTTTAATTAATTCTATATTAGATTTGATAAGATGTTGTTCGTGTGAATTTCTCTTTAGGGCTTCTCTTTCTTTCAATAATCTTTGTTCGGCGTCTTTAAGTAGGGCGTTTTCTTTTTCTAAATTACCCAGCATCACTTCTGCTCGGGATAGTTTCGTTTGGCTTTGGAGTGTTTCATTTTTCAAATACGTAGCGGCTTGTTCGTGCTTAATTATCGATTCACTGTAGATTTTGTTTTGTTTTTCTAGCGCCGTAATTTGCTTTTTGTAAATTTCTATATTATTATGTAAAACTTTGAATTTTTCTTCGTTCAAATCCGCGTGAGAGCTCAGCTTGCAGTTTAATCGCGTAATTTCCTTAACTTCACTTCGCATGTTTTCTAACTGTTCGAGCAAAATTTTTTCGTTTGCAGTTTTTTCTTTACGGTACGTTTCGTTTTCTTCTTTCAAGTGGTCGACTTGCTGGGTTAATTTTTTAACTTGCGCTTCGAATTCTCGTATTTTCTCTTCCAATTGCGTTTCGGTTTCTGTTCGGATTCTAGGCTCTCCATTATCCGACGTATCCATTACATGAATTTCTTCTCCAGTGGTTTTAACGACTTGCATGTACAAATTTTTATACATGTCCTTTTGATTGCGAAGTGTGGCCATCATTTTAATTTGCTTATCACGTTCTTCAAGTAATTCATTTTGTGATTGGGACAAATCCTCTAATTTGCTTTTTAGCGTGGCAATAGCTGCTGGATCAAGACTTTCAACTTCTTCTTGTCGTTCGGAAAGTTCTCTAACGAGTACCAACAGCTTTAGATTATTGGCTTGTAATTCGGATATGTCATTAAATGTAACTAATTTTTTGCTAATAATATCGGCTGAATTGACGCTATCACTTAAATCGTTATCTGTTGATGTTGACGAGGATCCCACTCGAGAATTTTCTACTTCTTGTAATAAAACAACAACTTGTCTCGATAAATCACCAACTTCTTTTTTCAATCTTTCATTTTCCCTGCTTTGTATTCCCTCGCCTTTCTTGCAATCGGCGTTTGCATCGCGAAGTTGTTGAACTTCATTCAACAATAGCTCGTTAGATTCCTTCAAAGTATCTATTGCGTTTAAGCTGTCACTGTAATCTTCGTGTAATTTCCTTAATTTTGGGAAGTTCCCTTCCATTTCCCTAATAATTGTTTCAATATAGTTTTCCAGTCTAGCGCATTCCTCCTCTTTATTTGACAACTTATCCGAAACGGTGACATAACGGGAATACAATTCGGAATAGGACATGCCTACTTTCGACATTTTTGATGTAGAAGCACTTGGTGACAGCAAACCTAGTTAAACAAAAAAGAATATAATATAGGAATGAGATATAGTAAAAAGTACAAAGCTCTGACAAAACAGGTTGTAATGCTCCTTGTATAATAAAATAGATAATCAGTTATTAAACATTAAAATGTAGTTTATGAAGTAAGGGTAGAGACAGTGAATAGTTGCATGTCACTTTAAGAATATTGACAAAGAGAGCAAAGCGAAAATAATATTTTGATAGGATTATATGACAATTGACAAACGACAAATGACAAACAAGGCCAGCTGGAGTGAGCAGAGTGCAATATAACAATATTAAGGAGTCCTGGATTCAAAGTGGTCACCAGAGTAACAAGCTTGCAAAATAGGGTATGAAGACACACCCTGAACTAGGAGCGTCTTAATATATACAGGGTGTACCAACCTTACGACAAACTTTGGTATAATGGTTATTTCAAGAGATATCAAAAATAGTAGATGTGCTGGAGGTCCATATTTTGAAATTATATTGAGCTATACAGAGTGCTGCATAACTCCGTTACAAACCAAACATGATTTTTCAAATGGGAACCCCTGTATATTATACCGATTCGGATTGGTTACATTTTGTTGAAGCTTTTGATATGAGGTTTTGTAACGTTCTACAGAGTCCTTCAAAAGATATGGACACGTTTATGTGAAAATCATAGGTAAATCAACGCTCTGCTCTGTAGCTTGTTGTACGTTGAAGGAAAAAATGTATTTTGCCAAACAGAGTATCATAACATGATGTAATATATCCGTATCCTATTAAATTTCAATTATATTCTTTCTTATATACAGGGTGAACGGAAACTCGAACCTGTCACTTTCTTTCTTCTTTCAAATGGAACACCCTGTATTTTATAGCAAAAATAGAATCTTCAATTATGTAACTTTGATTTTTGTCAAGCATAATCGAAGATTCTATTTTTGCTGTAAAATACAGGGTGTTCCATTTGAAAGAAGAAAGAAAATGACAGGTTCGAGTATCCGTTCACCCTGTATACAAAAAAGAATATAATTGAAATTTAATGGGATACGGAGATATTGCATCATATTACAAAACTCTGTTTGGCAAAATACATTTTTTTTCTTCAACGTACAATAAGCTACAGAGCGTTGATTTACCTACGATTTTCACATAAACGTGTCCATATCTTTTGAAGGACCCTGTATAACGTGGCAAAACCTTATATCAAAAGCTTCAAAAAAATGTAACCAATCCAAATTCGGTATAATATACAGGGGTTCCCATTTGATAAATCATATGTATGGTTTGTAACGGAGTTATGCAGCACTCTGTATTGTTCGATATAATTCCAAAATATGGACCTTCAACACATCTACTATTTTTGTTAATAACATTTTTTGATATCTCTTAAAATAACCCATATACCGAAGTTTGTCGAAAGGTTGGTACACCCTGTATATATCAAAAAGTATATTCACAAAATTGTTCCTTTAAGAATGCATTAACATAAATATCAATGATTGTTCCTTTTCATAGACATAGATAGTGGGTTCAATGGCAGAAATATCTAACAATTCCCTTTGGATTTTACCCAACCAAAGAAATTCAATTATACAGTGAGATATGGACTAAATATACATAATAATTTCAATAATAAAAATACAACATACCTTCACCATTAAGACCAGGTTTGGAATTTTCTAGAAGTTCATTAGCAGTTTCAAGTTCTTTTTTTAATAGTTCAATACATTCATTTTTTTTCAATATAATCTCCTCGTTTGCTAATTCTGCTTCTTTATTTTTCGTTTCTAGTTCTCCATATTGGTCAGTAGCAGTTTTTAATAGTTGTTGAACCTAAAAAACAATTCGATAATGTACCATTTTTCATTCAAACCAATAAAAAAACTTTTACCTCTGTTAATGCCTCTTTAAGTTCATCAGCATGCTGTTGCAATTCTTCATACATGGATTTATAAGCGTTGGCCATTTTAGTCTTTGCATCAATTTCATAAACATACGATTCATTCATTTTGGCATCTACTTCTCTTTGATTTGCCATCTTTTGTGAAAGTTCCTCAATTTTAGTTGTAAGGTTAGTATTAAGATCGGTGAGTGATTTAATCTGTTCTGTAGCCACTGTTAATTCTTGGGTCTTTTGGGACAGTTTGGTTTCCAATTGTATGCAAAGAGAAGTATTATCTCTTCTCATATCGAGCAGTTCTTCTGTCCTTTGATTAACTTCTTGTGTTAAACTATCAACTTGACTAGAGAGCAGAGTTCTTTCTTGTTCTATTCTCTTCTCACGATATTCTATATTTAATTTCAGTGAAGCAACTTCATCAATCTATAAATACAGAAAAGTAATTTCACAAGGTCTTCAAGTCACAAATCAAACACCAATTTAAAAAAACACCTAAACACACAGGTAGACACGGCTAAGAGATACTTTCCCTATCTTATGGGTGCTGTGTGTGGCTTTACATCACAAACAATAGCAGCTTGGAATAACTTTTAAATTTGTTACAGTGTCTGTTTGTGACCAAAAACAACAGATTTATTGATGACAGATGTGCTTCGCATATCAAGTTAAAGCAACTAGTGGTTCTTTAGAATAAAGTCATTAAAAATATTTGCACTCTACCCAAACTATGTTCAACTGAAAACCTATATTTCCCTAATGGAATAATGGAGATCAAGTGTACATATTTCAGACATGACTCTTCAAACATAAGGGTATCTCCAACAATTGCAGCTCAAACATCAACTCTACTATATCAAGCAATGTACATACAATATAATCTAAGAACACTAGTAATGAAGATATGTGATCAACGAATCCTGGCATCAGCTTTATAACAATATGCTTATTACACTAAAAATGATGGAAATTAAGATCTTTGAAAGATAGTTAGAGCAAATGATATTTTCTACTAGATTACTAGATTAATGACCCTTCCATCGATAGGAATGCAAAATATGGGGAATGAGATTTACATATAAAATACATATTTATAAAGTACCTGTGCTAGAGCTTCACATTTAGCATTTATTGCAGTTTCTAATTGTTTTGTTAATGAGTTCAAATCAGATTGGAGCCTCTCAATTTCTCCATTGCGCCTATTTATCATTCGTAAATGTTCATCTTTTTCATCAACAGCTTGGTTGCGTTGGTGTCTGTATTCAGATGCTTCAGCTTCAAATGTATTGCATTGTGTATGTAATTTGTTAACTTCTGCAGTTAACTTGGAAAGTTGGACTTCATGTTCATTGATTGTGTTTGCTGCTAAATCTAGTTTGGCTTTTAAGGATTGACATTCTAATTTAGATTTTTCCACTTCAAGTGCTGCATCAGAGACACTTTTTTCTAAAAATATTCAAAATTGTAAGTTGCCAATATATAGTAGCAGTAAAGTGTTATAATTTGAGGTAGGATAATGATAAGGAAAGAAGTTGGTATTAAAATTACTTTTCAGGTATTTTAACAAAGTTCTATGAATATTCCAGGTAAGATATTTTGAATATTTCTTATAAATGAATAAAGTTTTAATACATCCAAAGATAACTAGGGTTATTTTATATTATTACTAGACATAAAATAACTATTGTGTCCATTTTATTTAATGTAAACTGTAATAATTCAATCACCAATTTTACAACTCAACAATACTGTTTTTAAGTTGCTTTATGTTGAATGAATCAAGAATTTTATGCATGTTGATTCTAATAATTATTTTACTGTATTTACAGATTTATAGTTATAAATGAATAAAACAGTTACTGTTTGGGAACATAGTACTACAAATAAATAAAATGAATGTAGTTTACTTAAATACTTCACATTCCTGTATCATAATAGAGGAAAAGATATGAATGAGTAAATAGTATCAAAAACTCAACTTTCCCCTCTAGTCAGTGTCATTACATTATTGGTTGAAAATGTAAAAAATCACTTCACACTTACCTAAATTGTAAGATTTTGTTTCCAATAAAGCTTTGGTTTTTATTAAACTATCAAAATTTTCATTTACAAATTTGACAATTTTTTTACCCACTTCCTCGGGAACTGATTGCCATTCGTCTTCACTTAAAACACCAGCAAAAACAAAAGAGTCTTCCATTTTTAAGATCAAACACGTATATACAGATCAAAAACACAATTAAAACATTATTCACTGTATACTTGTAGATTATGATTTACTATAGTTTTATAACTGTGAATGCTACATATAAACTAATTTATGAAACGACTCCACTCAAAAGTCTAACGCCAACATGCCGGCAAATCGGGCAAATGGTCAAATTATCCCATTGCTGCCAATTGTTAATTGTCATCTATTCTTCATAGCTACCAACTGCTACATATACATATCACTCCATAATATTACCACTGACCTATAATTTGTTGTTTAGGTCATTACTCATGCTATCCCAGATTTCCAGTTTTAGATCATAAAGACAAGTGCACGTATTTATAAATTATAATTTATAAACGATGCTTCGCACTCGTACTTGAGTACGAGTTTGGGATTTATTCATAAAAAAATACGGTCATAGATAGATACTTTTAAGAGCGCTTCCAGACGAGACACTTTGTGGCCGGCCAGTAGTTTTTGAAAAAAATCGCGCGGCTAAAAATACATCAATAGACGCATTCATTTGTGTCTCGTGTGAATTCGTCCATTTATATTAATGTATTTTTAGCCGCGCGATTCTTTTCAGACCACAAAGTGTCTCGTCTGAACTTCTGAAGGCGCTCTAATGCTTTAAGGACGGCACAAGAATGTTGATGTCTAATTAATGAACCATCCCTAATAAACCATAAAGTTATCTGTTGTTCATAAATGCCACCCATGCCAGCTGAGACAAACCTTTTATTGTTTAGATTGGCTATTCTGGTCGGCTCGCCACTGTCACTGTCAAAACTAAATGTCAAATATGCATCAAACAAACATCAAACTGCCAACGATATTTTTTTGAAATGAAACCTAAATATTTATTTTTTTGAAAGTGCATAATCAAATTAACAAAATGTCGTTTTTAACAGATTTTACCATAACTGATTCATCTCATTCTGTCGACAAAAATGGAAAATCTTCATATTGCAATGCTCAAGAACAAGAGTTAAACGACCTCACTGAATTCTTAAAATTTGAACAGAACAAATACTTACAACAGAAGATACTGTATGATTTAATTGAAGATGTTATCAAAGAAGATCACTTGGAAACTCAATTAAAAATTAAAATAAAAGATATAATACTAAGTGAAAATGTAAAACAGGCCTCATCTATGGATTTAACAGATCTTAAAGGAAAAGATGGATTGTTAGGCATCAGTGAGAGCAACTCACTGTTAACTTATTCGGAAAGCAGCTCCTTACGAGATTTGCTTAAAGTTAAGCTATCAAAAAATGTTAATAATATTGAGTCACATAGAGATTGGGCTGAAATAATAGAAAATAATTTACTATTAGGTCCAATACAGTTGAATGTTGAAGACAAGACTATTTTAGAATATAAGAACAAGTTTGCAATAGAACAAGAAAAATATTTAAATAATCTATTAAGAATGCAAGAACTATTAGAAGAAATTAGTAGTAAGAGAGTAATAGAGCTGCCAGAGATAATTACTCAAAAGATCAAAGAATGTAAAGTGGAAGAAAATATCAATCATTTAAAATGTGTGTTGTCACAGCAAAAATGTAAAGTGGATATTTTTACTGAAACCAATTGTTCCTTGATGGCATATAAAGAATTAATTAAAGGAATTATAGACCAACAAAAGGATTGTCAAAAAGAAATTGAAAAACTAATAGAACTTAAACAAAAATATGAACAAGTGTCTGGAAAACAATTTGATGATATCTTAAAACCTTATCTCCTCTTTAAAAGTTCTCTTGAAAAGAAGAAAATTTTGTATAACACCCTGAAATGTTAATTTTAGGTTTTCAATTTAAATGATAATCACAGCTTTGTTTTTTGTATTTTAAATGCTTATTACAATATTTATAAAAAAGAAGTATTTTTTTGTGAACCAATTAGAGGGACCAGTTTATATATTTTCTCAATTATTGCAGCTGGTGTAAAACAACACTGACAAGCAGCTATTATAATCTCCAAGTAAATTTGATCTGGCCGCAACACACTGCTGCTGAGATTTAAATTTACCAATAGTGAATGAAATAATATCTTATATTTTCTTCAATCCTAGAACATTTGTCAAGAGATTTTTTTATATGACATGGCTATGGCTATTAGAAGGTATATTACAGGAGTCAAAATAAAATTAAAAACTTTGTTGATGAAATAATAAGTATTTTGAAGAAATAAACAATGATTGGATATAAATCATGTACAGTGTACACAACACAACTACAGGGTAGGGATGAGTTGTGATCATGTGTGCTGTAGCCAGCTCGAAACTGTATTGGAGTTGTAGCTGGGACCCAGCTTCTAGCCGATAAAGGTTTTCAAGAAAATTCCCATTTTTTTTATAACCACAATACCATATATCGATGTCCCTCTTTGTTAATACTGTACATGTACTTCATTTTATAACAGCCTCTTCTCTTGCAAATAATTACAGCCTTCTATGTAAAAATGTTATGAAACTAACTAAATATTATCCTGCCTTCTTATCATCAGAAGACATAGGCAAGCTATGTTGCTCCCCATATTAGTCCTGCCTGGTCAAATAGAATATATATGGAGTTTCGATCTTCATGGTAAGCAGCCTGAAATAAGGAAATAAACCAGCAGTAGAATCAAGTAAATTACAAAATAAATACAATACTCACGTGATACTCACGAGTCATCAGACTTTCAATCATTTTCTTCTTTTTATTGCCTCCTATTAAATGGGAGTAATAGGACAGCTTCAATATTTCATTTCTGGTTCCATTGTCTAGTTGTTCTGAGTTCTGATTCACAGAAAGAAGATATTGTTTAATTGCTTTTTCTAAAGATAATTTTGTAGTAAAATATGTTTACTGCCGAAGCTGTAAAACCTGAGCGAAAGTAATACCTATTTTTCAAGCTTAAAGATAAGTCAATTAAAGTCACAGTGCTGTGATTAAATACCTCCATTCTAATCACAGAGTACAAGATGGTGTACTCTGTGATTAGAATGGTCAGAAAATGTATATTTCTCTACTGTGAATATGTGTTTTCCTTTCAAAATTGACACACGTCAAAATGTCAAATCATCTCATATCTCCAACTCCAACTTTTGTCCGTTCCGTGTGAAGTGAAAATTTTAAATTTCGATTAATTGTGAAATTAACATGCAGAATAAAAGTCTAAATCCACAGACAAAATAAATAATCACGTATTATTTCTCTATTGTCTTATCAGTTGTGTAAAAAAATAAGTTGAAGTTTGGTTTTCATTCTTGGCAAGAAGGAATGCCATATTTTTGAAGTAAATATCAAGCCGCTGCTCTGCTACAAAAAGCTGTGTAAATTATAGTACAAATATTTGCTTCAATAGCATCAAATAGCATTTCGTATGGTATAACTAGCTGACGACTGAACCGTGTTATTATGAAGATTGTAGATAACCTTTATTCGAGGCAATATGCTTATAGAATATAAATAGAACATTAGAATTTGAATTTCATAAACCTCATGTCGAATTTTCACCGTCCAGTCCTTAGTTTAAAACAGGTAAACCCGATAGATTTAAATTAGATATTTCATATACCTATAGTCTCAATATAAATGCATATTTTTTCTTTGTTGATTAATATTTCAGTTTATTTTGAAACAAGAAGTTAAAACGTTATACAGGAAAATTTTTCGTGCTATTAAGGAAGTTCAAGATAAAGGTCATAGGGAAGAATTGAAACAATGGGCTAGAACAGATTTTAGAAATAATGCTAATCATACTGATGAAGTTACAATAAAAATGTGTATGAAATATGGAGAAAGGTGCTTAAAAGAACTAGAAACTAGTTTAAGTTTAACAAAATAGTTTATTTCAAACATATACATATAAATTGTTGAAAAAGGATATTACTTAAAATTTATATAAAAATTTGTCTATACAAAAACATCACACAATGTATAAAAAGTATTAAGGTAAAAAATACAGTAATTACAGAAACAGTAACTTTATAGTTTGTCTTTCCCATTTTCTTTCTAAGCAAAATGTATCCTAATACATCCAATATGTACTGACCATCCATATACATAAATGGTATGACATTAATAACTGCTAGTCCTAATGAAATCATTATTATGTATTTTGTAAACTTTGTAATACAGTCTGGTACAGTTGATGTGGAAAAAATAAATTTTGGAACATAAGAAGATACCTCGATAGTTTTATAAATGTCTCCAGGATGTCCTAAGTAAATTACTATTTTATTTTTACAAGTCAACTTCATAAGGTAAGTAGAATTTCCTGGCATTGGACTGAAACAGTACTTATTATTTGGGCAAGTGTGTGGTGCTCGAGTACAGAAACTGGATTGTTCAATCACTTTTCTGGCAGGTAAACAAACATGTGTGGGTAACTCTAATATTCGATCATTACTATCTAAATATTCAAAACAAATATTTTCAAGTTTTGTACCATCACAACAGTCTAGATTTCCATTACCAGAGTGTTTAAGTGGCACACTTTCATCTAAGTTATGGATTAACTCTGCATCTATACAAAAAGCTACCTGATGCTTTTTCAACTCATTGAAACATTGATACCAACTATCCTCATTCAATACTCTACAGTCATTTATCCTTAGAATTACATCTCCTAAAACTAAACCTTTAGGTCCTACAACTGGAGAATTTTTAGCCAGATTGGTCACTGCAATACCTTTATTAACATAAAAAGTACCACTTAGTATTACTGGTAGGAAAAAATATAAAATAAATGCTGCTACAGCAAGTACAACATTATGCCATATACCAGCACAAAGTATACGAAGAGTTTTCTTACGTTGTATTGTAAATAATTTCTCTGTAGCTAAATTTACATAAGCTACAGGAAGAATGAAAAATACACTAACACCAACTTCTATTAAATTTACATCTTCCATTACAGCAGCTAATGCATGACCAAGTTCGTGGATTACACTAGTTACAATAAGGGTAGCACTGTAATAACCAATTTCAGATGCTGGTAAATTGAATCCAGGTACAATTGGTTCTAATACAAAAGTTGGATTCTGGTCATTACTAATTAAAAAATTTTGAAGTATGCTATAGAATAGCATAGCAACTGATATTGGTAATAGAGCTAGAGTAACATAAAGACCTGTGTTAAACCAGAAATTTAAGAAACGTGGTTTGCTGTTGCCCCATCGAATTAAAGTCCTATTGAAAGCTTTAGTTTGCCAACTGATTCTTAAAAATTTTATTTGAAATCCTGTTCCTTCTAAAAACTTTATGTAGGGATAATGGGCACATGTCTGAAATGTAAAGATGAATATTATATTAAAAAAATACTAAAATATGAAAATTGTTACTTTAAAAAAATTATCAAAGAATAATAATATGCCGTAAATAACTATTATAATAGTAAGTGCAGTAGTAAGATCCATTTCCACATTTAGAATCCATGTACTATCTTCATACACATTGTATATTTATTTCAGTGGTAAACAAAAAGTTCAATTGTATTTTTTTATTTTGTACCCAAAAATTACTGACAACTTGACAAGCCAACTGACAACTATTTCACAAACCACAGTGGTTTGTGAACTATTTCTTAGAACATAAAATTATATTAGCAATTTTGTATTCTTCTCTTTTAGACTCTTTTGTCAATTTTGACCTTCACTTGCTCTGATTGGTGATCCTATGAGCATGTGCAAATGTCATTACCAAATCCACTCCATGTATCATTCATGAAAAGGTAATAGATTTCTATCAAAACGTAATAAGGTAATAGATATGGATAAAAGGTAATAGATCTATTACGAACGTAATGACTGGAACAACACTGTACAAGCAAGCTGTCACAACTCACAAGGGGTGCGTTCACATACTTACTCCCAGAGTTAAAGATTAACTCAGTATCGTTTATTTACTTACTCTAGCTCTAGATGATGGATCAGCCATACATATAAACCACGTGACTTAACTCTCGCATAACTCTAGATGTAACTCGGAGTAAGTGTATAAACACGACCAAGGAGTTGCTTGCAAACCATTTTGGGTGCGTTCACATACTTACTCCCAGAGTTAAAGATTAACTCAGTATCGTTTATTTACTTACTCTAGATGATGGATCAGCCCAAGGATGTTAAATGAGAATTATTATTATCATCTAAAATCCTTGGGATCAGCCATACATATAAACCACGTAACTTAACTCTTGCGTAAATCTAGATGTAACTCGGAGTAAGTTTATAAACACGCACTTTGAATTCATTCGCGGCATTCTGTCACAGAGGGTGTGCAGTGCATTCTGTGCTGTGTCTGTGATGGTCTCTCTGTGTCACCAAGGTTCAATTCATAGACAAAATATTTCTCTATGGTATCTGTGTCTATGGTTCTACTCTAATAGCTTGATCTGTCACGTCACAATCCATTAGTTGTGGTGTTGGCTGACCCAAGGATGTTATAACATCCTTGTGGCTGACCAGCACCTCTCCACAGATCTCTTCATTTTTTCGTGATATTTTCATATCATGAAACAAAATGTGCTTATATCAATATAAATGAAAAAACACACATTCATTGAATTTCATTCTCAGAACATTTGCTATAGTATCCTGCGTATCCTATAGCTGTGATAGGATGAGAGATGAGACCAATAAATTATGATGACATGCTGTGATGAAGTTAGCTTCAAGTTTTATTTATTATAAAAAAATTGATCAAACTTATGAAAGTAACCTCCCAAGTTTTTTACTCTACTTAGCTTTTAGCTTGAAAAAATTAGATAAGAAGCGGGCAACGCTTAATTTAGAAACAATATTTGTACTTGTAAATATTCAACACATTTACTTTTATGTTGAAAAATTTAATTGTTGTATTTTTATGAAAACACTGACCGTGTAGCTGTGATAGGTTCTGTTAAATAAATTGCCGATCTGTCAATTTTTTGAGAAAACGTCCTTAAAATAAGAAATTATTGTTTTATTAGATCAAGTTCCCATTAATAAGAAATACAATGAGTACTCCACAAACTTATAAGGTAAATATTCCTTTAATTAGAGTATAACATATTGAAGAATAATATTGAGTAAGAACTCGTTTTTTGAATAGATTTTCTGTTTACCTGAATTTATGAACACTATTTCAGCCTTCCGAAGCAAAAAGGGAAGAGTTTCGAAAGTACCTAGAAAAAGCTGGGATAATGGATGCCTTAACAAAAGTATTAGTTAGCCTTTATGAGGAAGTTGATAAACCTGAAGATGCATTAAAGTATCCTTTTAAAATGATTTATGATTGTATCACTGTGAATTTCGTCTGTTTGACATTACTTAAAACACTATTAGCTTTATTAGACTAAATATGATATTTTTGGTAGTTTTTTCTTAAACATAATTTCCAGTTACATAATTGATCAATTATCTCTTCAAGCGGGTTTAGAAACACACAAAATGTTGAATGCTAAATTAGAAGAGACTACTGCACAATGTAAAGCTTTAGAAGAAGAACTTGCAGAATTAAGAAAAACAGAAGAAGTACCTGTTGAGGCAGCTGAAACTACTGAAGGAGGAGAAGAAGTTCCTCCTCCTCCAGAAGGAGAAGCACCACCAGCTCCTCCTGCAGAGGCTGCAGAGGAAGTTCCTCCTCCCACAACTGCAGCTACTGAAGAAGCTCCTCCTCAATAGTTGTTCAAGTTTTTAAAGATGAAGCAAAAGGTCCAGTTACTTAATTTATTTTTTTTTTGATTACTTGAATATCATTGGATAACTAAAGTTTCTATTACTCAATTTGCACATACAATAAAGGAGACGTGTAATATTTTAATAATAATACAGACGTTGATTAATGTCTATTCAGTTGCTTTGATTCTAAAGGCTTAGATGGTATAAATTTTTTATAAAGGATAATAATTGTTTTTCATTTGTTCAATAAAAGACAATTAGATACTATGTTTCATATTGTGTGTTTTTTCAAATTTATGCTTAACATTTGAGAAATGAGAAAGATAATAATTCCCACAATTTTTTCAGTTCTTTCAAATTTAATGTGTACGAGAATTTTATGGTTTGTAAATATACAAATATTACATAAAACTAATCACAATTATTTGAAAATTCCAGAGTATTCCACAGTTTTTTCAGTGATGGATGAAGATATGCAAGCGTATCTATCCAGGTAAATCTATGTAATAGATGATTTTCAACACAGTGGTATTCAAGTAATCGAAAATTGTTTTCCATAAAAAGATGAGTTTAGTTCCTGTTTATGTGGTGATTTTTTTTGTATAATAAAATGATTTTATTTTAAGAGTAGTTGTTACAAAACTTTCAGAAAGATTCAACTACTATAATATGCTGCTCTGGTTTATATTTCTATTGAGTGGAAAAGATGAAAATTAAGTACTTCTATATACATTTTTAATACACTGTTCAGAAGGAGCTTTTCTTAGCATTTTGCCAATATATTCTTGAAGCTATACTGATTTCTGTTTGGGTACCAAAGATGATCTTCCCATTGTTCTGGAGATTCTCCATTCTGTTCGGAGTTATTTCACCATTTCTGTATTATTTTATTTTCAAATTCTTCTAGTGTGTTTTAGTCTACAAGTTTCTACATTATTCTTCAATATTTTTTAATTTCTGTCATATCGGTCATGAGAAGAGTAAGACTTGTTCATAGTTATCTAATCTACAAAGTTTAGTAGATGTAAATCCTAATTTAATTACTTATTTGTTGTCATTGTGTTGTATTCAATTAAAAAACTGGGAGTTTAAGAATAAATCCATCAATTTAACAGTGAAACAATGAAATGTAGCAAATACATTTTGGTGATTAGCCAAAAGTATCCTCTATCAAAGCTGTAATTTCACATTGTTTAGTGCAATACTACATTTATATAATAAGTGTGTTCAATATTTAATACATTTTGTTATATATTGACGGTTTGTTGAATTTATTTTTATAATTGACGTTGAAGGTACATTTTCAGTTTTTTTTTGTGTATTATAAAGCTTTTTACTATGCTATGATTAATAGTATTCAGTTGATGTGTCATAAACAACTTTTATTTTTTAAATAAAGTTTTCATTTGGTTAAAAATGTTCTTATTTTTATACAAAATTTTATTCAGTAGAAAAACAGTATACACAGGTAGGAGAATGGACCAATAGAATCGCTCCTTCCATTTATTCTGCAATGACTCATTAAAAAAATTGAAGTACGTGTCACGGGACACACGGTAAGAACTTTAGTTTCTTTTAAGCAATAATCAAATTTTTTCAACCAATAAATAAATACACATATATTAATATAAGAATTTATTGTACTCTAGATGAAACTTCATTCAACAATCCATATATAATCGATGATTTTTGATCGATCAACGATCGATTATCAACAATAGATTAAATAATCTATTATCAGCAATCGACTAATAATTGATTAACCTCAATCGATTATCATCAATCCTTCATCAAAAAACGATTAATAACCGATTGTATATAATCGATGAACATTCGAATATTTCCAATTGATTAAAAGTCGATTGTTTCTAATCGATTATTATCAATTGATTTATAATCGATTATTTTCGATCGATCATTAAGTTGTAGAGTAGTAGATGAATTATTTCGTTACAAGATTCTGTCCTCGGTTTTTTCTTCAACCTATCGATTAATTTAAAATCTGTCCAGCATTTTTTTTAGTCTGTAAAATTTAAACCCGAGATATCGATATATGGAGGCATTACCGTTTTTTCTAGCCTATGAATCGCTGCTTCGTAAACGCATAACGCAGCAACGTAACGGTCAGATCTTTTGCGCCGCGACCCCTGGTTGCTCCAACCTAACGTAAAGAACTAGTTCTAAAAAGATCAATCTTGCAAAAAATTATGGAAATAATAGTAAAAAATGTATCCAAATAAATTCAAGTATATCACCAGCACTGCGAATACCAGCTTTGCAAAGAATTTTAATGTAGCATTGGTGGTTCAGTGGTAGATTGCTCGCCTGCCACGGGGGCGGCCCGGGTTCGATTCCCGGCCGAAGCATATGAATCGCTGCTTCGTAAACGAAAGAGGCTCAAGGCACATAACGCAGCAACGTAAAGGTCAGATCTTTTGCGAATTACCCCGCCTGTCGCTTCGCTCCAACCTAACGTAAAGAACTAAAGTTCTAATGTTATGTTACGATCTCTCTGAACTCTATTGATACTATTTTTCACCCCTGCCACAACAATTACTGCTATCGTATTTATTTATTTTTCCATTCATCATCAGGACTTCCCAAGTTTACAATTTTTTGGCACAAAATATGTTAAATCGATAGTATAAGAATTATGACAGGTGTGGGTGAAAGAGGGGTAGTTGCCCTAAGCTTTCACCTGTGGATAACCTCAAATTCCTTCATGAAATAAATCTAAAGGAACTAGCTACTAGTCTCTTACACTCTTCTCAGGTACCAAAAAGAAGAAATTAAATGTTCGGAGGCTGAAACATGAGTGTGTCAATTGATAGGCGAGACAGAACTATGCCTTGACTTGCAATAGATTATTATTCTTTTACTCCTTTCTGATTAAACATTGAATTGAAATGAAAAATAAAAAATAACACAAGATCAATATCCAAGAAGAATTTCACCCATAATAAAAACAATCTTTTTCCAAGTTTTTAATAATAAATAAGCAAAAAAAGTGTATTAATTGGAGACTTCTTCAGGAAATAAAAACTACCTTTCATAAAAGGAACCAAGTACAATTTTGTTTTTGTAAAAATTACTTACATCAACTCATATACATTGTATTTAATTCCTTTTATATCTGTTCAAATAACAAAAGCATCTGCCATGTAGTAATCAGTCACATACTACATTTCACAAATTTAGTAAAATATATCTTGATATTTAATAAGTTGTTTGCAATATAATCATTCACAATTTGCAATTAAGATAAGGTGAACATGTTTTTTTTTCATTTTGCTGCTGCTTTCAATGCCTGACGCCTTTTGACATCCCAATTGAAAACTCGTGCCATGTTGACTTCGGTGGTAGTAAATTGGTCCCTGTAAAGTAATTTAGAGATTTCTAAATATTTTAATGAACCAAGGATACATCATAATATATTATAGTGTGTCCACCTAAATTAGTAGCATAAAACTTTTATGCAAGTCATAAAATATGCTACAAACTTTAGTGGATACTCTGTATATCTGGCAAATTCAGTACCTGAGAAAATCCAAATCGTGCTCTACATAACTTAAATTTCTCGTAGCTGTAGTAATGTTTTCAGTCAATAGTTTTTTAGCATCAGCTAAACTATATTCCAACATAACATTTGCACCTAACCATAGGCATACTGTATCGGTTGGTGCAACTTTAGCTTTAGCAAAAACTTGTTCACTGAGAAGAAATTGCGTTTCGAAGTCTTCCTTCTCTTCTTCAAGCTTCTCAATCATTGTAAGTGACCTTTTTAATTCTGGTACTTGATTAAGCAGCCTCTTCTTTTTAGATAGTAAATTATATTCCATAAATTTGTACTTGGCATGTTGACTATCTAATCTTTTTAAAACATCATCAACATTTCCTCCGTTTTCAGAACGTTGCATGTAAGCATCTACGTCTTCCTACAATTTTAGTGATCATAAGGCAAACAATAGGTTATAAGACTTATTTTTAGGTTGCAGTGAAATTATACATTTTTGTAAGAGCTTACCACAAACTCTGCTTCAGGAATACCCGCGTAAGACTTCTTATCTCCTAAATCTGAATTATTCGAGTCAATCTCCATTTTTCTAACGTTTGTAGTTGACTACTGTTGACTTTTTCATTGAGAAGAAATGGAGAAGAAAAATCTAAAATAGTAAAATCTAATACTTCCATTCGGATTTGTCACTGGTCTTGTATTTACGTAGCATTAATCCACATATATACCCTCTGAATTATCTCGATAGGATAGGGTACTTCCATTATCAAACTCGTGAAAATGACTATAGCCATAGAGAAATATAATATGATAATATTATTTTTTCTATGACTATAGCTTTTTCTCCAAATGTTATATTTCAGTTATATTTCTTAAAACATAAAATTATTTAGCAATTTAGTATTCTTCTCTTTTAGACTCTTGTCAATTTTGGCCTTACCTTGAGGAGCGGGTAAACATACATGATACAACACGGCTCCACCCACCACGTCAAATTTAGTAGTTGAGGTGCGCATGCGTCCAAGCAGCCTTAAACCTTCTATTTGATGTGACTGAATGTGATGTTCAAACAACGAATGCAGCAAATATTAATTTCTTCTTTTCCTTAAACAGGGGATAATTTACATTTATACAGGGGAAATCTTTTATTGTAGTATTTGTTGGTATATTTTACTCACTCTCATTTGTATTTCCGATATATTAATGAATCCAATGCAATAATAAAGCCATACTTTATTTATCAAATTTGATGGCTCAATTCAAACATCACTAAATTATTTAGAGCAGATTACCCCATATAGCCTATTGAAGGAATAAGAAGAAAAAAAATAATGAAAATTCAAAATAACCTCTTTTTTCTTGTATATATGTGACTTGTGTGACTTATTATTACTATTATAACTTATAACTATTTGCTTGTACTTGTGCATATTATGGAAACTGATGTTGAAATTAAATAATTGAAGATTATGATAAATAGTGAAGCGGTGGCAACTACCTATAACTAAAGCCAATTAATTATTATTACTGATAACAGTGATAAAAAAGTTTTAAGCGATTTAACTAATATTTTGAACCAGTTGGTAAAGGATACGAAATATAAAACTACAAGTACAAAAACTGATAGGGAATCCCCATTTTAAATATATTACAGAGAAGAAAAATGCCCATTATGGAAAATTCAAATGCTGATCACAGTTTGGCTCAAAAACAGGTAATTCCTTCATCACCAAAAAAGAAAAAAATTGAAACTCGTTCTTTGCCAAAGTTGCCCACAACTATTCAACGAAAACAACAAATTGAGCCCGTAGAAAATGAAAAATTGTCTAGAAAAAAATATTCTCCTAAATGTAATACAACAAAAAGTAAACAGGATTCAGTGTCTAGCCTGAGTAAATGCTTGGAAGCTTCTAAACCTAAACATCCTAAGAGAGTCAATGAAATAGGAGTTGAAAACAAAGAAGAGGGGAAAAGAAACAAATTGCACAAAAGAAAAAAACCTGATATTCAAAATTCCAAACTTGATCACTGGTTGACCCAGAAAGGAGTAATTTCACCCTTGCCAAACAAAAAAATTAAGGCTTGTTCTTTGCCAATGCTGTCCACAACTACTGAGATAAACCAACATGAAAATTTTGAAATGACTATTGAAGAAAGTGATACAGAAAACCCTATTCCAAAAAGAATACAAAAAAGAAAAAAGCCCAATATTGAAAATTCAAAGGCCAATCAAAGGATGGCTCAAAAAGAAGTAAATCCACCATCCCCAAAAAAAACAAAAATTGAAACTTCTACTTCTCTAAGGTTATCCACAATTATGCAACAAGAACAATGTAGCAAACCTGTAAAAACCTCAGCTGAAAACTTAGTACAAAATAAAGTGATGTCTAACAAAAAATATTCTCGAAAACATACCACAAACAATAAACAGAAGAGCTTAAGCATATGCTTGGAAGCTTCTCAACCAAAGCATTCAAGAAAAGACCTCGAAAAAGACATTAAAATGGGAGTTGAAGAAGAGGGAAAAAGAAATAAATTGCACAAAAGAAAAAAACCTGAAGTTGAAATATCAGAACTTGATCACCAGTTGACCCTTAAAGGAGTAATTCCACTATCGCCACATAATGAAAAAATAGAGGATTGTTCTTTGTCAAAGTTGTTTAGAAATATTCAAGAAAATCCAAGTAAGCAAGAGAAAACTAAAGTTAAAAACTTGGTAACAAATAAAGTGATGTCCAACAAGGAATATTCTCCAAAACACAAAACTGCAAAGAAAAAACATAAATCAATATCAGCTACTAGCTCCGAAACAAAGCAGCCTGGAAAAGCTGGTAAATTGGTAATTGAAAAAACTTCAAATAAAATGTTTCCACCCAAAATTAAAGGAAAAGAAAAGAAACAATCTACTCTGAACTTATTTATAGTAAAAAACAATACTAAAACATTCAAGAGGAATGATTCTTCTGAGAATGTCGATCTACCAACATTTAGTAATGTTACAAAAAAGAAGCCTTTAAAATCCAGTAAACTGAAAGAACAGAAAGCTTCTTTTCAAAAGTATGGAGTCATTTTACCTACAGTAGAAGAAATTCTTAAGGACAAGAAAGATCTTGAATACCGCAGGAACAAAATAAAAAATTTCAAACCCATTAGTGAGGATAGTTTGGAGTTACCATTTTTAAATGAGATTTTGCAGAAACCAGCCAAAGAAAAAGATTTGGATTGTAAACATTTAACTTTGGATGAATTAACTAGTTCTTTTAATCTTAATACAAGTTATCTCAGTGATATTATTAATGAAAAGATAAGTAATAATCGCCATCAAAGGTATTTCAATAAAAACCTCAAAGTATTGACCATGACATCAAATGATTTAACTTACAACACTAGTACAATAGTATTTAGTTATGATCAGATAGATCATTTAATGAGTTTATTGAAAAAACAGTTTGATCCTGACGATACAAAGACTAAATATTTTTTTCAAGTTTTGTTACCTGAGCTATGCCTACAAATTTTTATGAAAATATATGGAATGAATCTTGAAGAAGCTGTGAAATATCTAGGCGAAAGGCCAGTTATAGATTAATATTTGTGCCCCCCTGACAAAACTTTTATTGACCAAATATTTTTAAAACCTATGTTACGTTGTTTTGATTATTGATATAAATTGATTTTTTCTATTTTTTCTTTGTATTTTTATTTGGAAAACAATAAAATACCAATAATATTGTGGAATAAAAATTTGAAAAACGGATTTATCTCTGAGTAGAGACTAGTAGACATCGTTTTTATATTGAAGGGAGTTGTTGATTTATCTAAGGATAAATAATTGAACCCCTTTTAAATTTTATCGTTCGCAAATGATGTATAATCTACTGGGTAGATAGTTTGTAAGAGCTGAGCCCAGATGAGAAAAAAAGAAGAGGATTAAAACTGACAGACAAATTCCAACTGTCATCTGAGATTGGCTGTCATTGTCTGAAAAGTGATCAGCAAGCCATAACAAGCTTTATTATAGTAGGTATTTATTTCGGTTAAAGTTAGTTATAATTTTTCATTAAAAACTGTTTTATAATTTTAGCACAGCAATCGCGTACTTACAAAATCTGCAACCAAATAAACCGAAAAAATAAAAATTAGACAGCGGTAGAGCAAACCGCACCCCATTTCCTCTTGGAACATTTTTCTAATTCATTCACCATAGGCCTGTCAGATACGGCGTTAATGGACATGGTTGTCTCAAATCTCCAGCAGCAACGTTCTGTAACGGAACAACTTCGCAGGGAGGCCGCCGTTAAAAGGATGCCTGTTTCAATGGCTGTTAAAGACATAATTAAATACATAACCGAACATGCGCAAGATGATTGCTTACTTGTAGGATTTTCCAGTCAACGAGTTAACCCTTTCAGAGAAAAGACACCCTGTACATTGTTGTAATTATTCTAGATGGGTCATTTTGGTAACATATCACTGTCAAGCTTTAGAAGAATGGTCCTCCTTTAATACAGTACAATTTTTAAAAAGGTAAAATAAATGTAAGCCATAATAACTTTTAACCATATTGAAATAGAAGATGCTACTATATTTTTTGGTTATTAAACATTCTAAAAAACAAACAGGGGATGAAGTACTATGCTACGAACTGTTAAAATTTTATAAATGCTGGAAAACTTGAGAGTTGCTGCTAAGTAGTAGAAAATATCACACTCTATTCCAAAACTAAGAATACTGAAATATTCGTCTATCAAATCATATTAAAAACTGTGGAGTGAAATGGGATGCTGAGGGGGGAATAATATACTAAAAAGTATTTTCAAGAGTGCTAGAGAAATGATTCACATTCAACAAGGTATACAGTATTCCTAGATTGAAAATTATTTAAGATACATTGATAATATCATTTTAATTATAATTATAAACATAAAATCAATGCAAGTGAGTAGGTTTTTAAAAATTGTCATAATAGTTTAAAAACTGTTTCACATAAATAACCTATAATATGTAAGAGCTCCTGAGTAATCTATTAGAATCAGTTTGTAGAATAAAAAATATTTTTGAAACATTCAAGTATTCCAGTGTACTCAAATATTACTGTAACTACTATCATTTGTATCAAATAATGCTAAATACTGTGAGTAGTAATAGCAGCATTTGCCTTGTAGGATTAGTTTCTTATTTGGGCTGCCATGCATATGTGATATTGTGCAAATTTGTTCACAGTGTACCCATCACTTATTAAATGACTTCCTTTACTTTGTCAGATTGAGTTCAATCTACTACTACTTTGTACCATTTTTTTTAAATAAAAGTATCTCATTATATTCAAGACATTTATTTGTTCCTAAATGCAATGGTATTGAAAAAAACAACAATAATTCAAAAATATTTTGTTCAAAATACTATGAACAAATCCTTTCTTATTATTATCAATGTGCGGTAGCCCTATACAATTCAGACTGAAAATGAACCCCTTCATTTAAAATTTTTGTCTATCACAGTTAATAAAAGTGTATTTTTCTATTGGCTTTTTGGATTGCATATAGAGCTTTATATCAGTGTATTCATATGTCTATAAAAATATATATGTAAAATAGATACTAACTTATCTTTATGTATATTTATTGATAAATTTAACAAAATGTCCCATCCTTATATAATCTCCACTATTTTGTTAAGTATTTAAAAAAATTATATCATTTCATTGTAGTTTTTTAAGAATATATTTAAATAGTATTGCATATATCAATATTTTTGTTTTTTTATTCACCTCAAGATTCCTGAAGTATAAAACTTGAAAATTATATGGATGAAACAGTGGAGTGAGTGTGATTGAGTACCTCTTGAGGGTTTAGATTCACAAATTTGTTTTGATAAGTTGCAATCAAGTTAAGCACTGAATTTACTAAACTATGGAACTGTTTGATGAAATTTGGCCAAAGGAAGGTTTTTTTATGGGTACAGCCATTCTCAATATGGTTCTAAATAATTATATTTAATAAGTAGAAAATTGAGGGATCTCAAGAATGAATAATAATAAAAACCACAGAAAGGTACTAAATTATTTTAATAAACCAAAAACTAGAATCCTTTTTTGTTACGAAATAATATTTATAATATCTATGATTACCCTATACAATAGAATATGTAATTCTATGACAAGGTCGGTAAAACCTTGTAAAACTCATTACACATTTAACAGGGAAATCAAGAGCTATATTACGTTCTACACAACTGATGTTTTTAATTATTGATATAAAAAAAACTTTCCCAATCGTCTGGAACTAGTCTAGATTACTGGAAAAATTAGGAAATTTATCGATCCCGCCTATGACCGCAAATAACCCATTGTTCGACATGCGCTTTTCCTCCTACGTAATATTTTCCACCCGGGGTTGCCACCTGAACTGTTGAATTTTTTGTTGTAATTTTAAAATTCGACGTGAAACGTAGCTGTGATTTTAAGTTTTACAGTACCTTTGAGTAAATTTATAGTTAAAATAAAGTACCTAGACGACAATTCAGATCTATTTATCAACATGGATTTGTTAAAAATTTAATAAGAAAATGTCTGTGGCTGAAAGAAATCCAAGTATGATCGACAACGCTTGGTCGAATAGTCGTGTGATACGAGGGCGGCAACCTATTCAAAATTGGCATTTCCCAGTCTAAACAAAGTTGTGAGGGTGTAGCTTGGCGAACATTAAATTTGATATTTTAATGTAATAAATATAACATAATAATGGAAAACGAAGACTACCAAGCCGGAAAACCATTTAAAATAACTAATCACTCGCGGGAAATAAAAAAAGGTGTAGTGGCAGACTCTTTGCAAGAACTAACCTCAAAAGTGCGCCCTAAATTGAACATCGAAGATAACGAAAATATAACAGTTGTTTTGGAAGTAGATGGCACCGAAATTGACGATGAAGAATATTTTAGTACATTAGATCCAAATACAAGCCTAATGATTCTTACAGAAGCTGAAAATTGGAGACCTCCAAGTCCTCCCTGTCGTTTAAACATTGATCAAGTTGACGATACCAAAGGAGGTACAGAGCTTGTAGGATTGGTAAGTTAATTATTCACTCAAATACTCAGATCATTATACAACAATAACGAAAACACAATAGATAAATCTCATTGTGTTAAGTATTGTTAAGGTTTCTAGTAGGTGTAACTGAAATATTCTAGTGATTTTAAGAATTTCAATTTTACTAATTTAACTATTAACTGTAGTGAACAAGTGAATAATTTAGCAATAGAATAATAAACAATGTAGAAGGATAGGGAATCCCATGGGAATCCTTATAAATGTAAAAAGAACAGAAACAGTAGGTACCTACCTATTTTGGCTGATACCTTTGAAAATTTTTGTCTTACTGTTTTATGTTCTGTTAGATCTTAATCTAGTTAACTTTAAAAATATGCGACAGTAATTCAAATGTAAAATATGTAATTATTCTTACCAAATACCCATTCTTTATAGGTTGGTCGACTCAAAAGTAACCTCTGCCATCTCTCTTTGCTTGGTGGAGCAGAATTAGAGTTATTGAGTGATATGGACCCAGAATCACTGGTTGACATTACATTTCCAGATCGAATTTTCTTGGAAAACTTAAAAGAAGCTTCAGGTCGTTATTTGGTTGAAAAGAGACAGGCTCAAGATGCAATGGATTTGTTAAGGTTGTATAAAGAGAAAGAAAATGATGGTGGGAACTAGGTATTGGTGGCCTTCTACAATTGGCATTATCTTTTGGTGTTATTATTTTTAATGTAAGTACTTGAATTATTCAATTAGTTTACATATAAGTGAGAGTTTTTTAGTCTAATGTTTATTTACAATAAAGAAATTTAATTTTCCTTCTAATTGGCATAAAAACTTTTTGTTTATCGGAAAACTTAATGTAGGTACATAGGTTATATAGAAATGGTTGAAAATATTCATAATTAAGTCATTAAAGTGCTAATGTATTGAAAGTTTAATGATATATAACTTCAAACTCAATCAAAACCCTTCCAATTGAACTCAATTGTCTACCTCTCAATTACAAAAGCACCCTTTAATTAATTGGAGCGTCGATTCCAGCTTCCTTTGTTGGCAAATATTTATTATCAAAATTTGATTAGGTTGAGAAATTTGTGGGATAAATACCACATGTACCTATGCTATGCATATTATACCAGGTCTCAGAAGTTTTTGGTACATTTCAACTATAAATATCTTGGACATAATAGGAAGAGACTTAATCAGGAGTGAATCTTGATGATACACATGTTATTTGTGAAACCAGAAGAAAACTTGATGTTGGGAACTTTGTTGTTTATTGATAACCATGTATAGGGCTACAAAAAATCGTATTTTTCCAATATTTTGAAGGCATCTAAAAGCTGAATACTGTTTGGGTCAAATTAGACAATATTTACATTAATAATATTTGTCCTGTTTGACAACCCACAGTACTGTGACTTTGTCACTTTGAGAATGTTCATTTTCCATTAGATTATCTCAAAATTTTTAATAAACTAGAAACCTGTAGCGATGTAATTTTTTGCAAGCCTTTTAAAATATTAATGAAAAAAAATTGCATATTTAACGGTTCTCCAAATGGGTTAGCGAATTTGACGGCCTTGTCCGATGCTTTGAAATTTTACACAGTTACACATTCAATTACAGCAAAATAACTCTGAATCTACTAGCTGTGTGGGATAATGGACATTTCTCATGAAGAATATTAAAAACGACGTTGATATTTAGGTTATTATACAAGTTTCGTTTTTAATAATCTTATATTAAAATTATACCTAAGTCATTTTTTACGACAAGAGTGAGATTTTAATGAATAAAAGGAGTTCAGTGAAGTGCCGATACCTTTTTTTAGGGGTGCTTTTTCAAGACAAAGTGACTTTTTCGTTTTAATTTCAGGTTATTTTCATCTAATCTAATTGAACATGATAGTATGGTAAATTTCATTAGCAATAGCTACAGAGCTATAGATTTTATATCTTCAAAAGTTTCACACGAGTGAAAATGTATTCATTTATTTGTGAAAGTTTCTTTGTATCATAGGCGCACGATGAAATTTTCATAAGGGATTAATTTATTTGTCATTCACCATGGGCAAACAAACTTCATTGATTTGTAAAAATTTATCTACGCTCATGATCCTAATTTCACAACTAATGCAAAAACACGTTCACTCTACAACTAGTTATGTAAATGGCTATTTTCAAATATGTATTGGGGTTTCCTAAAAAATATAAGTCATCTATACTGACTTCACCGACTTTTCTAAAGTTTTTGATAGGATTAATCACTAACTTTTAATTCGCAAATTAGACAGTATTGGTCTTCACCTCTCATTAATAAATCTAATTAAGTCGTACCTTTCCAACCGCCCCCAGTTTGTTCAATGTCTTGGTCACAAGTCTGTAGTATTCATTCAAACATCTGGTGTTCCTCAGGGCTCTATCTTGGGACCACTCTTTATCGATGAAATTGAAGCAACGGGTCTAATATTTGCAAACGATTTCAAATTTATTTCTGTCATTGACAGTTTACAAGATTGTATTATACTTCAAAATAGTATAGACCTATTAGACAAATGGTGCATAGAAAACGAACTACCCTTAAATGCCAGTAAATGCAACATCATGTCTTTCCTTAGAACAGACACCCCAATAAGAGTTGATTATCAACTGCACAATACTGTGTTAGCTCGCCCCAATTTAATAAGGGATCTTGGTGTTTACTTTGACTCCAAACTAACTTTTGTCGCACATTTTGAAAAACTCTCTGCAGCCTCAGACAAAACGCTTGGTTTTGTAATTAGAAACATGAAACTGTTTAAAAGTCTTTCTACTATGTTTTTCGACATTTGTAAGATCCAAACTTGAATATGGAAATGTAATTTGGAGTCCTATATATAATAATCACATAACGTTACTGGAATGTATTCAAAGACGTTTTTTCAAATCAGCCTGCTTCATGATAGATGGTGTTTATCCAGCAAAAGGTATCGATCAGGAATACTTTTATGACCGCTTTCATGCACAGAGCCTAGTTAAAAGACGAGTAATGCAATCTGTAATATTTTTTATTAAAATTATTAATTATAAGGTTGACTACATTTATATTAATAATTTATTATATCTTCGTGTTCCTAGGGTCAACTCTCGTCAAAACCAGTTATTTTATTAGAACAATTATAGGACAAACGTGTATAAGTCGTCTCCTCTATATTATAAGATGATATATAATTATTCAAACAAAAATAGATATTTTAAACTGTCAATTGTCCACAATTAAACGTGCATTTTTAGCTACTTAAATCTAATTCTTATAGTGGGGTTATAACATTGTAAGTTTGTAATTTTGTATATTCATTTCAAAGCTGAAATGGGCATGCTGAACACACACCTTTTTTCTTGTTCTAAAAGTTTTTTTTCAGTGTGTGTTCATTGTGTCCTATGCATGCATGCTATTATGGTTTGCTTAATTAATTCTTTTTTCTATCATAGATTTATTTATGTAGAACATATTCGTGTTTGTTCACCTTACCCTGGAATTGGGCGTGTCCCTTTGGATATTGTATTAAAAATGAATGAATAAATATATTTTGTTTCAGGTGGTCGCCGCAAAATGTCCCCATGTAATTACACGAAAATAAGACTGAGCTGCCAAAAAGTAAAATGTCATGGCAAAAATTATTTGCTCAAATTACACAAAAAGCACATTTACGGTAAATACCGAAATTCGCAACAAATTACATCTTCTCTCTCACACATTATAAAGGCAAAAACATTATATATTGTTATAATCAGTCACTGAATCACATAATATTATATTAATCACTTCCTTTTATAATCTTATATAATAAAATTATATTAAACGAATCATATGGTAATGGTATTACTACAATAAAAAAGGAACCATGTTTTATACATTTTGAAAGCAAACATAGAATCTAAATTACACTCAATGCTACCATATCGCACCTTTGGAGAAACACTGAGACGAATGCAAATTGTTTGATTATTGTTTGATCTATTTTTGGTAATTGGCAGTAAATAGGCAAACAGTTATGCAAATCATCAGTTATCAAATATCAGCTGTTTCTGCTATTAAAGTGACTATACTACAATAGTCACTGTACATGTCATAAGATATATTCGCCATCTAGCGCATCATGGAAGAGTTGAGCTTTAGGAATAATTTGACTCATTTTTGGAAATTTTTGTTATTGTGTCACTGTTTCTCAACAGGTGTATTATTTATTTGAACTTCACTGTATAGTTTAGTTCAAAATATATCGTTGGCGCTTCTACCTGCCATAAATAACCTTTCCACTAGAACATCATTATGTGTTGGGTCGATAGGTAATCTTTAAAAAGCCATAAATGGTTACAACAAAAGAAATGTTTTATTGCCTAAGTGATAATTGGGGTTTAATTGCAGCCAAAAGCCAATGGTATATTTCGTACATTAGCTCTAAATTTGAATTTATACACTTGAAAAGCCGTCGACTACTCACATTACTATTTTTGATGAAAATAAAAGTGTCTAATCAGCTCCACTTTAATAAAAAATAAATGAAAATTCAAAATTGATAATTATTTTAAGGTTCTAGATATTTTACATAGTTAAGGGCTTTTCATATTTGTCTGAATTTAAATTTATTTCACAACGAACTTTTTTATGTTTATACAGAAAACATTTTTAAATCTGTCTCAAAACTAAATGTCTTTTGTCACCAGAAGCACATGATTTATACTTTCACCATAACCATTGACTAATAAATAGCACAATGCCATAACATGATTAGGTATATATATTTGACATAAAAAAAATAAACGGAGAATGATTTAAATAGACACTGAATCCATTTGTCAACAAGCATTCCAATCTTTGAAGAGCGAATGTGTTACCCTAGCTGTGATAATATTATTATAAATACCCTGTAGATAAGTTTTTTTTATGTTCATTTTAGAGTTTCACCCTACATACATCAATGATTGGAATGTGCTACGTAGGGTATTTGAATAGGGTGATGGAAAGAAGAACGAAACAAATAATTATCAGGAACTTCATCAGTTTTAAATTAACAGGAAAATATAAAGCATTCTTAAATAAATAGTCGTTTGCCTAAAAATGCCTTTTTTGACAATACGGTCACGTCAGATGGCCTAGTAGACACTAAGACAGATTGTAAGGTTGTACTTTATAGAAAATAGAAATACCGCTCAAATTTCTTAATAATTGATTATTTTTTAATGTGACTTTAAAAAAAACAAGAATTTTGGTATTTTTGTTGAACGACTTATATTAAAGATGTGAAATCATTTTTAAACATTTATAAGTGCTAAGGAGATCAGTGTAATGCCAGTTTGACCAACAAAAAGTGGTTTTTACGACAAGAATTATAGTTAATGTCTACCATTCTAAACTTGAAGATTTTTGCAGATTTTGTATAATTTTATAATGATAATGATCTACAGATTCGGCAAATAATTATGTTCCGTATATCCATTGTGTGAATGAAAGAGAGAAAGCTTTACAATAACAGAGGCAAAAACAAATGGAACTGTCATAACTATTGACAGAAGGGCGGAAATGAAATGGTGACTTGACAAAACTTCCTAGAATTGCATTTAGTGAAAATATCCTTAGAACATAAAACAGACAGGAATGAGTCTTGTCACTCATTAGCTGTATAAGAAAATGCGACGGAACCTAATTATGACTCATTTGTGACGTTGACTGACGTAGATTGTAGGCACGTTTTTTTGGAACTTTAGTTCTTTACGCCAGGTTATGTTTGAGCGACCAGGGGTCGCGACGCAAAAGATCTGACCATTACGCGTTACGTTACGCTGCGTTATGTTACGTTGCTTCGTTATGTGTCTTGCTTGCGTGCTTGTGCCTCCTTAGTCTCTCTCTCGTTTACGAAGCAGCGATTCATAATAATAAATATGCTCCTGCCGGGATTCCAACCCGGGCCGCCCGCGTGCAATGCGAGCATTCTAACCACTGAACCACCGATGCTATATTGAAATTCAATGCAAAGCTGGTATTCGCAGTGCTAGTGATCTACTTGAATTTGTTCGGATAAATTTTTACTATTATTTCCATAATTTTTTTTGCGCGATTAAGGGGTCTGGCTACTTTTCGAAATACAGGGTGTTGAAATTTTGAAAACTTGAATGTTTTAATTCGATAACTTTAAAATGGATTGATAAATTGATTTGACATTTGGCAGGTAGTTTTTAAATGTAAAAGGGCATATTTTGAAAGAAATTGTAGTTTGTGCAACTAGTGTGGATATGATGGCCATATCGCACGAGGACGAAGATGGAGCACGACGCCGTAGGCGGAGTGCTCAATCGTTCAAGTGCGATATGGACAATCCACACGAGTCGAGCAGCATATTTTTTCTACGACCCACTTGGGAAAAAATCTAGAAAATAAAAATTTCTATAAACTGTAATACTTATAACTTCAAATTAAACATTTTACAATTCAATTTTATGTTTCCACTAATTTTGTGGTAAACATACAGTTCTTGAATGACCAATTTGTATAATGCTACGGTTTCATTTTTTAAATATACGATGCTGTTATGAGTAGATGTTGCCAGTCGGACTCCCTCATGAAGGGTACCGTACCATTATCTATAATAATGAATATTCTGCTAAATATTTCAAACGTCTACCTGTTGTCGTTATTAATATCAAGCAGAATGATTATTTAAAAATAAAATTAACAATAAAAAAAAATTCCTCGCGGGGAATCGAACCCGGGTCTACCGCGTGAGAGTCTGGTGTGCTTACTACTCAACCATCAAAGAATATGCAAATTGTTTATCTATAACGTCAGATGTATTACATAACTTTTGCTTAAAAGGAACTAAAGTTCCTACCGTGTGTCCCGCGACACGTTCTACCTTTTTTTACATCATTTAATCACCATTGGTTGAATGACGTCAGTCTCCGCTGCAACGTCATGTTGGAGTCATCAGTGGCACATAAAAAAAAACGCAGTTGTTATTTAAATCATCTGACCCTTGACAATCTATTTCTAAGTTGATTGTTGTTATTAGCAGTTCATCTGATAGTTCCACTTGAAATTTTTTCAATTTCTGACGCTGTTAATAGCGCCGCCAATACCTTGTTACCACATTTTAAATTTATTTCTATTAATTCGTCCATTTCTTTGACTGCTTCAAAAAATCGTCAGTTTTTTGAGGTTAAGCTGCCATTTTGTGAACCACCAAAGTTATCCACCACCTTGATACAAGGGTGGAGTGGTTTGCAATTTTGGTTGATGCAACAGTAATAAGTGAACGCGTCATTTCTTCAATCTACAATCCACCAATGAATAAAAAACGCAGTTTGTCGATTGGTGAATCTACCGGTGAATAAAAGAACATGCCTTGTTTATGTAGTTTTTTTGGTGAAAATAAGTTTAAACGAAAGTATTATCAGAAGTATTATTCTATATTCGTATTTTCATTGCTCCTAGACAATATTGTTCGTATAGGACATAGGACAGCTTATAGTTTTATATTTAATACATTTCAATAAACTACAATTTTAAAATTTCACATATCCCATACCCTATACAAATAGTACGCCACTGTCAAAACGGAAACGACTATTCGCCATTTGCAACCTCCTATTTGGACGCAAACTTATTTGGTAAATGCTCCTTCCTGTCTGTTTTATGTTCTAAGGAAAATATCATTTTCAATTTTAAGATATACACTTCAGGGGTATATTCATACTTTTATTGATTAAACACCCACAAAAACTTTATGTTTGGAATGGTTCACATTAACTGTCATTCTTGTCATAAAATCCAGTTTCGTTGGCCACACTGACCTTAAACTCAACTCCTCTATTACTCTAAAATTGGTCATATATGCTATTTTATGGCATTTCCACGGCGCAAAACAACGTCAAATTGTAGTTTTGTTCTTTACTAAAAGGAAACTAGAAAACTCAAGGCGTTGATAGGGAGGAATTTATTTAGATTATACTCACGGAAGATGTGGATACAATTCAAGAAACATTTGATTATTTAACATAGGGCTGTTTTATGTAATTTTTATTCAATAATAATGAAGGTACATTTTGATTACTTCCTGGGTAAATAGTTATGTGGGTGAACGCCGCCAGTTGAGGTAGTTTCTGATGATGGTTTGGATTTTGGACAACGTGTATAAGAAAAACGTACATAATTATATAGATATAGTTTATTGTATCGTATTAACTGTATACCAATTAATTAAAATTAAAAATAGTTGTGTTAAAAATGTAGTTTTTATTCACTTCATCCGTTTTCCCAATTCCTTAAAAGATCCAAAGTACAGTTTTTGGACTAAAAAGGCTAACGTAGATGAGAAATATTAAAACTAAACCCTTTGTACAACAAACGTACAGTAGTCAACATCCTTCTGGGGACCAGAATCTGTTTGCAGTATCAACATAAAACTATTATTGCTTTTTGAATCACTCATCCAAACTAGACTCCGTTTCACATAGGATGAACCCACTAGAGTCTAGAAGTTGCAGTCGAATGCGCAAAGAAGCTGCATATAACAATAACTGAACATCAGTATCGGTCAATGTCTTAGAGGCGACTGCAACTTCTAGACTCTATAGTGGTTTCTCATGTGAAACGGAGTCTACCCATATGATGATTTTGGGTCAATAAAGTTATCTGGCCCTTTACTTATTCCTAATTATTGAAATTATGTCTTTGTCATAACGTTCGACGAGAAAATCCTCAATAACATTTCACTGGGAGCTCTTCATTACAGTGCCGTGAATCAAGTAAAATCAAATTTTGTTAGCTAAATTAAAGTTTTAATAGATGGAAGTGTTCACTGAAACACGTTGCGGCGAGTTGATTAAGCCGTTTCATCGCAACTGGTGGGACATTTTTTTTCATTC
The DNA here is from genome assembly GCA_910591675.1 of Galerucella calmariensis. Taxonomy (NCBI): domain Eukaryota; kingdom Metazoa; phylum Arthropoda; class Insecta; order Coleoptera; family Chrysomelidae; genus Galerucella; species Galerucella calmariensis. The sequence continues at coordinate 23,143 of CAJUYG010000837.1, read as the reverse complement.
ATGCTTTAATAGAGAATTTAAATGACGCTTTTGCCTGACCTTATTTATTTATTTATCTCATCAACTCGGTTGGTGGAAACTGGAAATGTCCGTATTCAGTATATTATTACCTCGGTAAAAATTTAATCTACTCTGTACAAACCATTTTTAGAAGATTCTTGCGCCGAAGCAGCATGGGGTTGAAGATGATGAGGGTAGGTAGTATTGTATAGATAGATGATAAAATGTCTTTTATTGCCAAATATACAATCATTGACAACGTCTATCGACAAGAAATTACTATTTACAAGGGCCACCGGTCAATAATTGTTTTCATACACTAGGCAACCAGTTTCATGCCTTTCGAGTACAGCGGGTTGTCTAAGGAGCTCTACCCAACAAAGAGGGATTTGCAAACTTCAGTAAATGTTTATAAATATGTCATTGTAAATTAAATATTTTCCCAAGAGTAATTTTTTGGAGCGCAAGGGTTTCAAAGGAGAACTTTTGGGACATTATATTATGTAGATTAGTAATTTTTGAATATTTCTACTTTTTTTCAATGCCTATTAAAAATGCGACGTTTATTCCCATGAAAAATAAAATACCTTTTTCTACTACCGTGCGTTTTAACCCACTTTCCCGCACGCATTTTAGCTTTGAAAGTGTCACTTTCCCGCACTAGTGCGGGAAAGTAAAATTATGCAAATTTTGACCTTATTAGATAGTTTTTTACTTCGGAAGTTATAACTATTCTTACACCAGGTGAATAAATAGTCCATCAAATAAAATCAACATGTTTTACAGCTTTTTGTTGCTTTTTTAATTTTCTGAAAATATAAAATAAAATAAATATTTTGATATAACCTTGTAAATTCTTAAAAGTAGTGTCACAAAACAACTATCAAACCACCCGGGTTTGATATAAGAAAAATATATCAAATGAAATTCTTTCATCTACAAATTGTTGCCGTCACCCTCATCGTCATCTCTATGTGACCTGCAAACGATGCCATCCTCATCAACGTCATTCACTAACCAGTTAACACCAAATAACTCCACTGGACCGGCAATTTTAAGTAATTCACAGAATGCAACAAATTGTGTTTCTAATATTAATATTTATAATAATAATTGATAATAATAATAATAGTTTTTGGTCTAAGTTTTTTATATGTGTGTCAAAATAAAATAAATTTTGAAAAATGGGTTGATATACTTTTTTGTATATACGGCCGTAGAAAAAATAATGTTCCTAACTCATGCGTAAAGTGTCTTTCCCGCCCTTGACCGCTTGCCCGAACTCCGCTTCGCGTCGTTCGGGTCAACTGCAGTCGCGTGCGGGAAAGTATCACTTTCCGCACTAGTTAGGAAAATAACTATTTTCTACGACCGTGCGCTTAAACCCACTTTCCCGCACGCATTTTAGTTTTGAAAGTGTCACTTTCCCGCACTAGTGCAAATTTTGACCTTATTAGATAGTTTTTTACTTCGGAAAGTTATAACTATTGTTACAACAGGTAAATAAATATTTACGAAATAGTCATAAAATAAAATCTACATCTTTTCTAAATTTTTGTTGCATTTTAAATTTTTTGAAAATATAAAATAATGAAGATATTTTGATATAACCCTGTACTTACATGCTTTGAAGTAGTGTCACAAAACAGAAAAATATATCAAATAATTTTAGGTCTGTTCGTAGAGCAGTCACAAACGGTTGGAAACTGGACGACTCATGCGCAGTGAATAAAAACCGTTCACAAAAAGACTCTGCGCATGAGTCGTCCAGTTTCCAACCGTTTGTGACTGCTCTACGAACAGACCTATTATTTCATCTACAAATGACTTAAAACCGTTGCGGTCACCTTCATCGTCATCTTTATGTGATATGCAACCGATGCTATCCTCATCGACGTCATCTACTTACCAGTTAACACCAAATAGCTCCACTGGACCGGCAATTTTAAGTAATTTACAAAATGTAACAAATTGTGTTTCTAATATCAATATTTATAATAATTAATAGTTTTTGGTTAAAGTTTTTGTATATGTATGTGGAAATGAAATCACTTTTGAAAAATGGGTTGGTATACTTTATTTTTTGTATATACGGACGTAGAAAAAAATAATGTTCCTAACTCATGCGTAAAGTGTCTTTCCCGCCCTTGACCGCTTGTCCGAACTCCTCTCCGCGTCGTTCAGGTCAACTGCAGTCGCGTGCGGGAAAGTATCACTTTCCGCACTTGTTAGGAAAATAACCATTTCTGCAAATCGCTAGTTAATTTTGACATTACAGACAAAAGGTCTTAAAGAACAAGTCAAGATTTCCTTGCAGTTGCATGAGTGCGATATTGTTCGAGATTGTTAATTGCCCTTTCAATACTCGTGTTAGTTACTAAGCTTTTCCGTCGACTGTATAAGTTCTATCCGTTTCTCTCAATATTTAAAAGATGAAAATATTTATTTGTCATTGTCAAAACTGAATTATGACACTGAAATGTATGTTTGGTTGCCTACACCACAGGTAACTGTCAATATAAATATACCTAATGTATAAGATGTGCGTTGGGTTGCCTACAGAGAAATTGTTGATTAATGTAAATCATGCATTAATGTACAATTTTATCCAATTTTGAGAACGTTAATAGCATATTATCTTAATACACGGACGACGGAAGAAGGTTTTAAAAGCAAAAGTTAAATTAATTAACCGATATATTTATAATTATTATTACTGTAGAAAATATTATAATAATTTTGATGTTTCATTATTTGGAGAAGATGAATTTTTTATAGGTAGGTACCTACCTATATGTGATCAAATGTCAAATATAATAAATAGTTTAATAATATATTTACATTTATTACCTATACACTGTAAAAAGATAAGCAAACTAAATACCTGAAAAGCGAGCATTTTTAACGATGGGTAATAAAAAACTACTATCTAATAAACCCACGAGCGTACTGTATCGAGGAGCAAATTAGTACGACCTTGATAATTTCATACACATGTTATTGCTAAAAAGTTTAGTAGGTCATATATGATTCATACAAGTACGACAAAGATCATATAAACAGCACTTTTTGTAAAAGAAAGACAAAAACTGTTCTGTGTGAAACTCACAATTGGATCAGTTCCCTCTACCAAAACACAAAGGTTAAAAGTAAAAAGAGCAATGAGCACACGCCCACCTGTTTTGGTAGAGAGGACTCTAATTGTGAGTTTCACACATAAAAAACTTATTGTCCCTATCTTTCAAATGTTTTCAATAACTTTATTCACAATAAATATAAAACAAAAGAAATCCTCAACATAATAAACAAAAACAACATCCCCAAAATAATGAAAAACTAAAAGAAACTTTTTAATTTCTGAACAACTGCGGTTGAGCTAGGGGGGCATGGCCCTATGACCATCACTGACCCACAGGCCAGAGGTCCTCGGCTTTGTAAAACTGTAGTCCTCAGGGCATAATCATCTATTTGTGTATTGTGCTCTTGAAACATGAATACCTAAATATTATTGTATAATAATCATTAATGGTAGGTACATCAATACGTTTGTCCACGACCACCTAATAATAAGTCAATATTTTACCTCCTAACTAAAGGTAGGTAGGTACCCAACTGTCGTGAATTATGGTTCATAATACACTGTAGTGTATTATGGTTCATAATTCACGACTAGAGATGGGGGTACAATATGAAATAAACTATTAAATCTGTGTATTTTGTTCAGAAAATTTGCTTCTGACATATATCGTATCTATAAAATATTGTAATTTTTAGTATTGATACTTTTCATAACGATATTTTCTAATATTAAGTATTTTAAAACAATATATTTATAACGGTACGTTGTATTGATAATTTCTACAGTATCGCCCATCTCTATATATGTTAAATTATTTGAAGTAGATTCCACAACATTTTGAGGTTAGTAATATGCCAAATCGCTACTGACTTTTATTTATTAATAAATAAATTAAGTGTCGCGGACAAAGTATAGTATTCTACTCGCAATTTATGGCCATAATTCACTTGGGTGACTTGCGCCCCTCGCCTGCGGCTCGTGACGCAAACGTCACCCATCGTGAATTATGGCTATCATAAATTGCTCGTTTAATAATATACTATTATATTCATAAATGTTTGTTATTACTGTTATCTTCTCTTCGCGCACATAAAGTGTATATAATGGACTTGTTTTCTCGAAAAACAAAGATATGAATTTTTGAAAGTATGACGAATTTTCCAGTTCTATTTGAGATTCATACCACGTCATGTCTTTTATGTACCTTAAAGAGGACCTTTCAGTTAATCCAAAAAAAAATAGCTGCTTTTACGAATAAAAGAGTTCTTCCACAGGGTGGAGTAATGCTGTTCGGAAAAGAGCCAGAAATATCCAAGGAAGTTAAATATCTGGGAGTGACCCTTGATTCCAAACTGAATTGGAAGACACATCTGGAAACTAGGCTTTTCTGGCAATATAAAAGAGTAATGGGCTAAACCTGGGGACTACAACCTGAGGTGGTTCACTGGCTTTACATAACTGTGATAAGACCAACGATCACCTATGGAAGAATAGTCTGGTGGAAGAGGACAGAAGTATCCTCAGCAGTGAACATATTAACTGCAATCCAAAGACAAACTCTCCTTGGTATTACTGGGGCAATGAACAGCACATGGACGGCATCAATGGAATCCCTTGTTGGACTTCCTCCTTTGGAACTTTTTGTAAGGGAGGAGGCGGTGATGGCAATTCTTCTGAATTCAGGAGACTTATGGTCCCCGAACAATGTTCGAGAAGGACACATTGATATAACTGGGACAATATTAGATTAACACATATTTTACATGAGTTTTGATAGCATGACACCAGAGAATATATTCACTGAGGGAGTGAATATCATCATCCCATACAGGAAACAGGTGATGCATCCAGGTAATTCTGGGAAAATCATCTGGTTTACCGATGGATCCAAAACAAACCATGGCACTGGGGCTGGTATCTGTATCTGTATCTGTATCTGTATCTGTATCTGTATCTGTAAGAATTTGAAGGCCACAATTGGCCCATTGTACATCCTTCCGAGGTTCAGACTTCCTTCTGGCTCGTCATCTAGCCTACTTGTTTGAAGTAGGCGATAACGTCACCGGAAGTAAGCTCCCTCATGCTGGCTTGTGTTAGCCTGTACTCGCCGAATACGGAAAACCTAAATTGAGAGAGTGTCGGACATTCACAAAGAATGTGTTCGACAGTCTCATCTTCCTGTTCACATCCTCTACAGAGTGAAGTGTCAGACAGACCCAGTCTGTAGAGGTGTTTTCGTAGGTGGCAGTGACCGGTCAGAATACCCGTGGCTGTCCGAAGGTTCTGTCTGTTCATAGTCACGTATTTTTTGGCTACTTTGCTGTCCGGATACTGCAGCAGTTCCTTGGCAAGCCTGCAACCTTCTGCATCGTCCCATCTACCCTTAAACTTATCAAGGGAGTGTTCCTTTATTAGGTCAATCATAGCCGACGCCGACATACCAATGAATGTGCCAGGTCCCAAGAGTTTTTGGGAGGCTGCTTTCCTAGCTAGTGAGTCGGCAATGTGATTAACTATCGATTTACTGTGCCACTTGATCCAGCCTAGAGTGACTTAGTTGTTGCTACAGGCTTCGATCAGGGACAGGTGACACTCCAGTACTAGGCCTGATGTGATACGTGGACTGTAGTGCTTGTCTACTACCGTAAGGATGTGAATTTTATTACCTGTGTTTCTTTTGGTAATCTCTTTTGCGGCGATGTAGATAGCAGTGAGCTCTGTTTGAGCAACGCTGACATTACAGACCATCGCCCATTTGATGTTTAGATTCAGAGATCTGGAGTAAATTCCTCATCCTGAGCCCATATTGGTTTTAGAGCCATCGGTGAAGATGCGGATTGCGCCTTCTTCTGATGTGTCTTGTGTGTTATATTTAATGATTACCTTGTAGGGCCTCTGGAAGGCATATTGTGGTGAGATTGCGTCCGTATTTGCCTGCAGTAGTGGGACCTCATTGAGTGCCTCACGCCATAGGTTACGTCTCAATCTACCAGATCCTACGTCAGGTTGTATACCGGTAGAGCGTAAGCGTGTCATGGTCATCAAAATAACCTCCTTGATGTGTATGTCAAGGGGAGTGAGACCAAAGACCACCTCCATCGCTCTGGTTGGTGTGGTTCTCATGCCTCCTGTTGTATTGAGGCATGCTGTTCTCTGAATTTGATCCAGTTTTCGGACGACTGTCAGCTAGTTTGCTTTAACTCCCCAGGCAATTGCGCCGTACGTTAGCATAGTGTAGATCCAGGCAGTAACCCTGGGTGACATTCCCCAGGTACGGCCGAGGGTTCTGCGACACTGTTCATAAGAGATGTATGCTTTTTTTACTCTGTTTTCTAGATGAGAGTTCCATGTTAACTTACTGTCAAATGTGACACCTAGATATTTCACCTCTGATGAGAACTTAAGTTCGGTATTTAGGAGCTTTGGCACTTGATGTTTTGCAACCATTTTTTCGTGAAGAGTACCATTTCTGTCTTCTTTGGATTTATTGACAGAGAATGGTCTTTACACCATTGTTCTATGATGTTGAGGGCCTCTTGCATTAGAGCGAGTATCTCCTCAAATCTTCCTGTTAGCAGAATGACTAGATCATCTGCATAAGCTATTGTGCAGAGGTTGCCATCATTGAGGCGGGTGACCAAGGAGTCTAAGACCATGTTCCACAGTAGTGGTGAAAGTACCCCTCCCTATGGACACCCTTTTACAACCAAGCCTTTGATGGTGACATCGTCTACGCTGAATTTTATTACTCTTTTTGAGAGCATGTTATATATCCAGCCATTTATGGTTTGGGGGATATTCTTGTTGGCAAGTGCGTTCGTTATCTTGGGAAAAGTGGTTTTGTCGAACGCAACTTCTATGTCTATGAATACGCCCAGGGTGGACTCTTTGTTTTCCAACGATCTTTCGATGCGGCCCGCCACAAGGTGAAGAGCCGAATCAGTTGATCTCCCTGGAGTGTATGCATGTTGGTTTGGGTGCAATGGGTTTTGCGTTATCACTGCATCTCGTATATATCGTTCGTACAGCCTCTCTAAGGTCTTCATTGAAATCGATGTGAGGCTGATGGGTCGATATGCTTTTGGAGTAGAAAAGTCCATTCTTCCTGGTTTCGGTATGAACACAACTTTGACTTCTCTCCAACCTTTTGGAATATACCTCAGTGCCAATGAGTATCTGAGGATTCCTACCAGGTGCGGCGTTAAAGCATCCAGGCCCCACTGAAGTAGAGCTGTATAAATGCCGTCTGTTCCAGGTGATTTAAAGGGGGCAGAAGCAAGAGATGGCCCACCTTAATCTGTCCGCGTTGACGATCTGTCGCGCTATCCGCCAGTCATCATCCGTCGGGTTGTGGTATTCCTCTTCCTTCCATGTTACCGTGTTAGCAGTTTTGGAGTCAGGGAAGTGAGTTCACATTAATAGTTCAAGGCTTTCCTCGAGGTTGGCAGTTTTTGTGCCATCCTCTTTGGTTAGTGTACCAATGTGACGGTAGGGATTTTTGGAGTCTGGCTGCTTCGGGAAAATCTTCGATTTCCTCGCAGTAGGTTCTCCACGCCTCTCTTTATTTTTGTCTGATAACTGTTTTGTACTTCCTGAGGTGAGACTTGTCTCACTGGGTCTGGTATAAAAGGACCTAGAGAAAAACGGTCTCTTAGTCTCGATACACATCTGCGTTTCAAGCAGTGATGATTGTCGCTGAAAACATCAGAAGAGGATATACCGGACAAAAAATTAAAATCTTCACTGACAGCCAGGCTCTGCTTGAAGCTATCAGCAATCCAATAACTAGGTCTAAAATGGTAAAAAACTGTTAAGAATCCCTTAAAATGCTGGCAAGAGACAACAAAGTGTCTCTAATATGGGTGACGGTACATGAGCGGATTGCAGGGAATTAAATGTCGGACCAGCTAGCTAAAGAAGGTTCTAAAGAGGCCTTCACAGGTTCGGAACCGTTTTGTGGAATCACAAAGGATTACATAAGAGGGGAAGTTGCGGGAACTGGCTAGTTAAGGAACACCAACTTAAATGGAGGCTGACACAAGGACACCTCCGTATTAAGAGTTACTGAATAAGTTAGACAAGGAGCTCTCGTCCAGGCTGTTGAAACTGGGTAAGAGAAATTTGAACACAGTTACCGACCTGGTGACTGGACACTGTACCCTGAGGAAGTATCTGCACAGGATGGGCAAAGTTAGTGAGCCTATGTGCAGAAAATGTGAACTACGATGAAACACCTACTCACATAGGTACTCTGCTTCTGTGAGAACTTACAAGGACTCAGACGGAAGCACTTTTTAGTGGAAATAACACAGCCATCACTACTACTGAAGATTCCTCCAGATAAACTGGTGGCCTATATAGAAGACACGAGTCTTCTGGAATGGAAGTAGGTAGATATAGATAACATGGGTAATGGTACAAAGATTCAGTTCAAGTGCCTGATTTGTTGAGCCCAACCCAAACGTATGAAGGAATGAATTGCACAGTCCGTTTTCTACTAGGATTTTTTGATGAAAATTTACCTATTTCCCTTAAAAAAAGTACTTGTGAACTTAAAACCTGCTTATGATCAACATAATCGCAATTTCCTTTTTTTTATCAGTTAAGACCTCTTGAGCTGATGTAAATATATTAACTTTCTATATAACTGTTATAAAGAGATTATTTTATAGTATTCGTTAAGATTAAATATTATTACTAAATAAAATCGAGACGACAATTAAAATTGTAAAAAGGATTAATTATTGTTAGTATATATTACTAGCAAATTCAGACTTAAGTTATAGTGATTTTATGTAGAAGGTAAGCTGCAGAAGTTTTGTTTGATATAGAAGTTTATTTTCTTCGATGATTTTAGGGTATTTAGTTTCAGGATGTTAGCCAAATTGGGGATTGTTCTCATTTTATCAGTGTTGTCTTCTGAAATTGTTACAGCTACTACAAGTAAGTATATATTTTGTTTTATTATGTGCAAATAAAAACTTGATAAGTGCTAAATGTAGGTACTGGCGTGTATTTAAAAAAAATCTAATCAAGGACTTTTTACAGATTTCCCTGTAACTATTAGGTATCTATCTATCTATCTATCAAATACAATCAAGAACACTCTAAAATATACAGCATAAAACTAAATTACTAAATATAAATAACAATAACGGAAACGAAAGGTTGAAATTTTTTGTTTTACCCTCTGATGCCAACTGAAGTCCATTGTTTACCTGACCCTTTGTATTAAATGGGTGTCCAATAAAACTCTCTGATTCACTGGGAAACTCTCGCTTTCAGTCTTGCTTAATTCCTTCAATACTTCCCGAACTACTATTAAATGCTCACTAGTATTCAACTGAGATGGAGCTTGATATTGAAAATCTAACGCCTGAAAAGACCTGACAATTCTTCTGATTATATCAAAATACTTAAGACATTAACTTTTCCGAGTTTTATCTAACTCAACCCAATTTTTGTTAACTAATTGAGAAAATTTATTATAAAACTATAAATCATTGATACTATCTAATTGAATTTCTTGAGTTCTGAGAACTTCATCCTTCAAAACCCTTTTGCTAATTATAACTACTTCCTTTAAAATTTAATCTAATTGATTCACAAATTGATCCCAATTTACTAAGTTCACCAAAGGTCATTTAAAATAAATAGAAGAAAAAAAATTCATCTCCTTCTTCCGATGGTTTCTATAAGCCGACCAGCCAAATTCTATCACCAACACTGCTACCATGATGTACATTGGTGTCTTTACCTCGAAGTCTGTCTTCAACTCTTCTTCTTGAACAATAAAATTAGTGTTTACCACACCATTATCTGGCAGATCTTGTTTGGTTACTCGGCCTCCCATTGTTACTATTTATTCTTCGTTTGCAGAGTCGTTATGGTTGAAATAATACCCTTCTTGGTGTGCGTCATCGATTGTGACGTATATCCGGGTTTTCGGCATGCCGTTCATTTTATTTGCTATTTTGACATAAAGTTAACCTTAAATTTGATAAATAAAATCATCAGGATCGTATTCAGCCAAATTAGAAAAGACTTGAAAACTTTCAAAATACTGATGTTTTTCCGTGTATCCATGCATATTTTTGTATTATTTAAATAAATAAATCAATAAGATTAATATTCACTTTTCATAAATAATAATTGACCGAAAACTTCAAAGTAAAGACCTGTCGAGAACTGTCAGTGTGACAGTAGAAAAAGACGTAAGACACATTGCCGCTACGAAAGTAACGCCTCCATAGTATTTTAAATTCTCGATTGATAGGTTGAGCTTGCGCGTAATCCAAACATCAACCAATCAAATTTTTGTAAGTCGAAGATTAGGGTTAAGATTTGTAATATTATACATTTAAACGGTTCATTATTGAGATATTTTGATTAGGATTAATCACAGACCTGCGTTTTTTTACATTTCTTCCTACGTAATGTGTTAGAAAGACATTAACAGTCGATGAATCACCAGGATCACCATGTATTAAATGGGAGTCCACATTGGACATGAATTAATAATGCAATAAGAATCAAATAAAAATGAATCCCAACCGATGTAATACCACATATATATTACACTTCAAGTTCAAATTGATAATGTTATTGTTATTTATTGTCGTGTAACCTTAATAAATCGCATACTGCTTATTCAGCGTTGAACTTGACTTTATCACCGTACACTAACTTGTACGGTGACTTTATCACGTTTTTGATAATTTGTATAATTTCGAATGGATTTATTTCTTAATCTGGTTCATGCCTAAAGGACATTACATCTTAATCGACAAATCGTGTTATAAGAAAAAGGCTTAACTACAGAATAGTGGTTAAACATAGTTCAACCACTGATCCTGTAACCAGTGGGTTAACCTTCAGAGTTACAATTCAAAAAGTAAGAGAACTAGCTAGAATGGATAGCACACATTATGAGAAGGGCACCGACAGAAATATTGAAGAAAATAACTACATGGGCTTCATTAAACACCACAACAAGAGGAAGACCATGAAGCAGATGGTGGGATCAAGTAGATACAGGAATATACCGGGTGATCAGTTAAGGGTAGCGAGCGGCCATATCTCATAAGATATTGGTCGTATAGATTTAGGAAAAAAAATTCATGATAAAAGTTGCCAAGAGAAATTGCGTAACAACCAATACTAAGTAGAAAAATGGGATTTTTATAGAATTTTGCCTAATGAAAGTATATCGATTATATCATTTTCATATCTACTGACTATTCACCTACACTTTTTGACTGAAATGTTTTGTTCTATCTATCAAAATAAAGCGGTGGGGGAAGTTCAATTGTTTTTTCAAACAAACCAAGACTTCTCCTGTTTCGCTAGACCGATTTTAACAAATTTGGGCTCATATGAACGAGCATAATTTATACTACAAAACACTCACTTGGTTTTGCCTTTTTGACTTTCGTCTTCGCCGCTAAATGGCGTTAGCTGAAATGGTAGCAAATTTTTGAGTTTTTTTCAAAAAAAACAAATGTAATGGTATATTCATCTTTACATATTTTGAAAGAGGATACATTTTTCTGGAATTTAATTTAGAAAATTAATCATCTACCTTTTTTTGAACCGTTGATATTGAACAAAATATAATTTTATTTCATTAAAAAATGGCACTCCACTGCTTTTTATCAAAATAAAAATCATTTTCGTAATCACTTATTAGTTGCTAACAAAAAAACCTCATAACTTTTTCTCGTTAGACAAACGGTTTTGGATAAAAAAAATCAAGTAAATTTACATGGGGCGCCCATATCTCGAAACATGTAAACCTATGTTATTTTTTCAATTCAAAACCCTTTGTCTAACGAAAATAAGTCAAGAGGTTTTTTTTGTTAGCAACTAACAAATGATTATTTTGATTTATTTTGATAAAAAGCAGTGGCGTGCATTTTTTAATGTAATAAAATTATATTTTGTTCAATATCAACGGTTCAAAAAAATGTAGATGATTAATTTTTTTCATTAAATTCTAGAAAAATGTATCCTCTTTTAAAATATGTAAAAATGAATATACCATTACATTTGTTTTTTTTAAACTCAAACATTTGATACCATTTCAATTAACGCCATCTAGCTTGGGAAGACGAAAGTCAAAAAGTCAAAACCAAGTGAGCGATTTGTAGTATAAATTATGCTCTTTCATATGATCCTAAATTTGTTAAAATTGGTCAAGCGAAACGGGAGAAATCTTGGTTTGTTTAAAAAAACAACTGAACTTCCCCCACCGCTTTATTTTGATAGATAGAACAAAACATTTTAGTCAAAAAGTGTAGGTGAATAGTCAGTAAATTTGAAAATGATATCATCGATATACTTTCATCAGGCCAAACTCTATAAAAATCCCATTTTTCTACTTAGTGTTGATTGTTACGCCCTCTAGCGGACGTTTGACAAACTCGAAAATAATTTCCAGCAATTTCTCTTGGCGACTTTTATCATGAATTTTTTTTTCTAAATCTAGACCACAGAGTACACCATCTAACAAGAGGCGAAAGAAAGTAGTTTTCGTGATCGCAAATTTGTGTGCACATGCGTGAATTAATTAGTTTATCTGTCAATGTCAAGTCGACACTTCCGTTCATTGCCCTCAGTTCACCGTGTATTATTTCAAGATTAGGTTAAAAATGAGCCAATTATCATTACATACATGATATGAATAATAAGGTGTTCTCATGTTAGTAGTTAAAAAAATATTCTATAGACCTAATTGGGAGGGATGTTCATCAACACTACTATTTTTCTTAGTGTAATGTTACTTTTCTCAGTGTATCAAGTAGTTTATATGTCAATGCCTCGACGTATTTCCGCTAAATATCGTGTCAGTCCGACTTCAAAGGAACCGACAAAGCTTTCGTCTCTTGTTAGATGGTGTACTCTGTGATCTGGACGACCAATATCTTATGAGATATGGCCGCTCGCTACCCTTAACTGATCACCCGGTACAAAAGCATTGAAAATCAGAGACTGGAAAACAAAATGCAGAGACAGAAGAGAATGGAAAACTGCAACAAAAGAGGCTAGGACAGATACAGTATATTGTGTCATAAGGGCAGAGAACGAGCTTTAGCTTTAGATAAACGAGCGAGGGTAGCGAAGTGAGAGTAGCTGATAGTTAAAATTGAAATATGGAAATATTACTAAAACTTTAACATACACTTGCGAAAGCACCCTGGGGTCACGCACACTTTTCTTTTTTTAAAAACTCATTATAATGACTTTTATCTCATTATAATGACTTTTTTCTAATTATGATGACTTTTTTCTCATTAAAATGACTTTTTTCCCATTATAATGGCTTTATTCTCATTATAATGACATTTATATTTTCTAGGTTAGATATAACAAAGGTATTTTTGAATCTATGACATGAATCTTTTAAATGATATGGAGGAGTTCTTGCAAAGAAGGGATATTCCAATTGCATTGCACCATTAATTACAATCCCAAATGGTTTTAGTTTGTCATAAGAATCTAAATGCCACAGGAAATTTGGTCCTGGTGTGGAATACTTTCTTCTTCTGAGTCGTTTCCTACTTCTGAGACTAACTCCAATAGGGTCCAATTCTTTCAATATAAAACTCACATTTCTGTTTGTAATTACAAAATCTTGCTGGATGCATTTCAAATGCATCTATCTATAGCCATGTAATTGCCCGTACTTCTCAACTTGTTCTGTTATGAAATCCAAAGGGAGTAAAATGTCTTTTTTCTATAGAGTCCAAGAATCTTCAATATTCTCTTCGCTGTTGATAAACTCTGTTTGTGATATAAATTCAAGAAAGCCTTAATATCTTTATAACTAAGACCTACGCCTCATTATAATGACTTTTTTCTCATTATAATGACTTTTTTCTCATTCTAATGGCTTTTTTCTCATTATAATGACTTTTTTCTCATTACAATGACATTTATATTTTCTAGGTTAGGTCTAACAAAGGTATTTTCGTATGTATGACAAGAATCTTTTAAATGATATGGAGGAGTTCTTGCAAAGAAGGGATGTAATTGCCCGTACTTCTCGATTTGTTCTGTTATGAAATTCAAAACTTCTGGCAAGGAAGTAAAATGTTTTTTTCTATAGAGTCCAAGAATTTTCAATATTCTATTCACTGTTGATAAACTTATACTCTGTTTGTGATATAAATTCAAGAAAGCCATAATTTCTTTATAACTAAGACCCAATAGAAAGTAATATGTAATACAACCATTTTTTTATTTGATAGAAATTCTAATAAATTTAATTAATATAAATTATTTAAATAGAACAAAAATGGTAATCCCAAAACATCACCTAAGAAAATATAAGCTCAAATATATAAGTCATTATAATGAAAAAAAGAATAATTGTCATTATAATGAGATAAAAGTCATTATAATGAGAAAAAAGTCATTATAATGAGATAAAAGTCATTATAATGAGAAAAAAGTCATTATAATGAGAGAAAAGTCATTATAATGAGAAAAAAAGTCATTATAATGAGATAACAGTCATTATAATGACTTTTCAAAAAAAGAAAAGTGTGCGTGACCCCAGGGTGCTTTCGTAGATTTAACTCAGCTTTAATGTGCTAGAAATAATCCCTCGGGATTGAACGATCATGATAATAATAATGAAAATAGGAACATGCAGATTCCGCGACGATATAGATGAGACAGCGGAACACATTATCTGAAATTGCGAGGTGATTGTCTGACAATGCCTACAACACTTGGAACAGGTCTGTTTCGAGCCAGAACAGGTTACAGATCAGGTGATAGAGTAATAGGCTTTCTCGGAAGCTTAGATCTTTTGGACTGATATATGAAGATCACGTGGTCTCTATTATTTCGCAAGTGTGATAAGGCCAAGCGGGTCAGTAGACCGCTCTGTTATCTAATCTAGTAATTTTTCTTTTCTAGTTTTATCGTGAATTTTGTTTTTTTTCATATTGATTTATAGGGCATTTTCGTTCTTAAAATAACATAACATTGTCAATTTGATAAATTAATATCCCATCTTCTACTGATCTTTGTTAAAATTTAGGCAAAATAATTGCCAAATATTAATCTTCAATTGCACAGCTTTCAATATAAACCTTATTAACCTTTGTCTTAGATCTACGAACATTCCTCTATAACGTAGGTATACATAATATTGATCAACTTAATTTATACAACATATTTTTGCTCTCTTAATTCCTTTTATAGTTGTATACATTAGATTTTTAGATAATATTAATTCCGAGAAATATAATAATCCTATTTTAAATATTTTGTTTATATATAATATTTACTTTAGGTTTACACATTCATAAAAAAAGTATTTTGATCTCTGGCGTAGCTATGTATTTTTATGAGTTTATGTTCCAATGGAATGTTATTATTGACATTTCTATTTTCAGGGAATTCATGAAAAAACATTCGAACATAGTTTCTGGGAAATTTTCAAATAAGTTCAATCAGAAAGACGCACACCACTCGTTGTAAAACAAGAATCATAGCTGGTCTTTCGAATGGCCAAGAATACCAAATGCAAATAACATTCGCAAAATTATGAGATCCGCACGACTTTAACAAGTACGGACGGTCAATAATAGCCCTTCTTGACAACTGCTTTTTCACACTTTTGAAGTATTAAGGCCGTATGACATTATATAGTTTCCGATATCGTTTTCTGTATAGTTATGTTGACAAAAACTGTATAGTGTCATACGAGCATGTAGTTTTCGATATCGAATACTGTACAGAAATACCATTCCGTATCATATTTCTGTACAGTTTCTGTGCTAGTTTCTGCGCAATAGATCAAATATCGTGCCGGTGTCACATTGTGTCGTGTTTATGTTTAGCCTAACCTAACTCATTCCTTGGTTAGTTGGAATTATTTTATTCGGTTTCCTGTTATTATGGAGTTGAACGTAATGGCTGCATGTGCTGCGGCTGTAGTTGGATATACAATGATATTCCAAACTATTTGCAACTCGACCGTGCGTGCTTATTCTTGTACTTTGTAGATGTAATTTCGTACCAATTTGGATGGTGTCCATTTAGCTCTATGAGCCTAAGGGCAGCGACTTTCTTCCAAGACATTGATTTCGTTTCGTTTTAAATGAGTAAAGTCCACAAAACAGTTAGACTGTTTTGTGGTAAAGTCAAGTTTATGTTTATACAATGCGTAAATATCAATTGACATTGACAATGAATTGATAGCTCTACCACCAATCAGAGGCGTTATTTTTGTTAATTTCAATATCGAAAACCTACATAGTGTCATACACAATTTAATGGACATAAAGTTTCCTGTACAGGAAACTGTACAGTTTTCATCGGCATTGACGACTGTACAGAAAACAATATCGAAAACTACATAATGTCATACGGCCTTTATAGTATCCAACTAATACACCTTTAGAGGAGCGATTTGAATTCAAGTTGGCTTTTCTGTAGCCTAGTCAGATTGCCAACCCTTTTCACACAGCTCTTCTTCTTTTTTTGATTTCTTAACCTCTTGCTTCTAGGCATCCGGCCAAGCTCTTTTGATACAAACAACTGACAACGACTTTTTTCCACTACTAGCTGCGAAGTTGACAATTATTGCTTCTTATAGCCAACTGAGAGGTTGAATTTCTCTATTAGTGGTTGATAACTCTGTCTATTCTTAACCTAGGTCAATAATGGACACATTCAAATATTTTGAGAATTCAGGGATAGTAGTTTAACAAAAACTTGTGCAATATAATTTTGTATACCCAGAAGATTGTCTTATACATATGCTGCTTGAAATTATCCATCAAGATAAAATTATTTGAATAAAAATGACATTAGTTTAAAATTCGCGCTCAACCAAAAATGACTGATGGCATAAGGGGTACGTTCATAATATATCGAAAAGTGGCAGTATACTTGTCAGTCAGACGACAGGGTAAACGCCCCTCATCGAAGTGCATTTGTGAACTATTTTTAATTTTTGTCTTTAATTTGGCTAATAGTGGAAAAAGTGAAGTGGTGAAGAGATTCATAAACCTCGCACCTTATTCCGCTTGGGGCATGGCACTCGGAAAATAATTTTGGTGTTCGGTGACACCTTGGTGTACCTATATTATAATATAATACTATTGTCAGTGTTTATATAAAAATATTCATAAGTTCAATCTTTATTACCGCTTTTTTGCGTTTGTTGTTTTAATACCCCAACCAAGTTAACTGCGATTTTCATCATTCATTCAGTCCTACAAATAAATTGAGTTAACTGTATAAACCCTCACTTCGTGGAATCTACTCATCATGTGGTTTTAAATGAAACTAACTGTTTCTAAATGACTCCACAATATATTTGAAAAAATGTGTAAATTGCAATTGTCAATAATTTACTTGCAATTTACACATTTTTTCAAATATATTGTGGAGTCATTTAGAAACAGTTAGTTTCATTTAAAACCATATGACCTACAAATAAAATCTATAGTCCATGCTTCTTTTTTCTTCTTATTTAAAAATAAAGCTCGAAATAAAATCTTATCTTAACATCAACCTTCACTTCCATTACAGCAGACTATTATGGTATTTTTCGATATCAAAGTCTCTGTTTATTTTTAGTTTATAGGTACTATACTTACCTAAGCCTTAAATGTAAATAAAGGATAATTTAAACATACAATTGTATCTTCTACATACTTAAGTATTTATCCTCAAACTTTGAAATGTTTCCGTGTATATGAATTTAGTTCATCAACCTTTGTACTATTTCAAGGTCGATTCCCTTCCATTGCCACTTTAACTTGATAATCAATGCTCTATTGTACAGACTGAGCTTAATACAATCTTAAATTCGAACCCCAATCTTAAAGAAAATATATACCGTTGTACAAAATAAGGTTTGGCTGTAAACCAAGTAGGTATTGTGCTGAAAGTTCAGTATCATACAACAACAGAACCTATTTAAACTACTTTGAGGGTGACGACCCAGCACTGTTATGGAACGCCTTTAATGCGATAAGTACAGTTAAGCAATGTCGAACATGGTTAGTAATTGGATGGGTGACCAAGCCAGAGAAAACCCTCGTATAGGGCCCGTACAGCCGGCAGCGAAGTAGCATATCGATGGCCTAAGTGCAAAACGTCGTATCCCCAATAACTACAATAGTCATAATGACAGTCACTAAGAATCACTGAAATATTGATTTGATATAATTATAGAAGATACGGAGATTCTAAAGAAATCACTTATTTTTATTTTACTTGTGTGATTACATTTATTTTAGTGAAAATATAAGCACAAAATTTAACCATCCGCCATTTTATCTCAAACACCAATCAGAAGAGAGTAACGTCATACTTTCGCAAATATCTATGATCCGAACTTTTGAATTTACTTTGTTGTTTGATAGCTTTGCTTGGTTCATGTGTCAAGTGTCTGAAGTTTGAAATATAATCTGTCTATGGTTCGACTTTGACGACTTTACCACAGGACACAGATCATAGATAACCTATCGACACAGATCTCCTATAAATGGTATTTACGAATTAATGATGTCATAGACAGACGCAATTACTATTCTAGCGTTTTGGCGTATAATTTGAAATGTGTTTTTTAAAGTTTAATTTTTTCTTTAAGAACTTCTTTTCTTACAGAAATGACATTTATTGTAGATGAAGTATATACGTGAGAACATCGCGGAGCAGTTTTTCAAAATCAGTCATCATGCCTATTGTTCAGCGCAAACAAAAAACCTCCTGGTTTTGAATAGAACTTTATGTTTATACTTAAGTATGTTTATATTTATGTTTATTAGGTAGCTGTGGCTGAAGCTGATTTACCGGAATGTGAAGGTTAACTCAATGCTTTGAGTTTTGAGCTTTGAGCGCCAAAACCGGTTTTTCTAATATTTGGTGGGCTACGACGTTTTGCACTCAAGCTATCTATATCAGAGCTCGCAGGTATTATACCAATGAGCACGAGGTATAATGTAGATATGCCGTCTTTCGGAGGAGACGTAAAACCGAGGTCTCGAGTCCATGGATGTTGGACTCGTTGAAGAACGCTACCACTGGTTGGAACCCTAGTAGATTCACCAAAAATTTCCGGTTACGGATAAAGTGCTCCCGGCGTTGGTGATTAGTCTCAGTTGCAGAAATAGACCGACGTTAAATAACCGATTAAGACAAGATCACTACTTTGAACGTGCTCAATAGCTTTTTGTTTCAGCTGAAGTTGTGTGTTATCATGGAACTTGGTCTAAATACAGAACAGGAAACGGTAGTTTTTCAGTGTCGAATATCGATACTTCCTTATGTACTTATCTAATATACAGTTTCATTGGACTGAATACCACTGGAGACGGTACAGTCATAAGTCTTGATACATATTTAGATGTTACTCTAGGTGAGTATTAGATTTATTTAAGTGTGAAACACGATGTATATCTGAGTTTTCTACTTCACCGTTAGATTGGGTGATCATAGTCCATAATATTTACCATTGTAAGTTTCGTTTTTCAGGCAATGTAGCATCTTTTACGTCCTTAAAAACTACGAATAGCAACTTGAAAGTATTAGTTGCAATTGGAGGATGGAACGAGGGTTCAGTGAAATATTCAAACGTAGTTGCTTCGTCGGCTTTGCGAAGCACATTTATTCAAAGTGCTTTAAATTATTGCCTAGATAATAATTTTGATGGTTTGGATATTGATTGGGAATATCCCGCTGATCGTGGTGGTTCCTCAAATGACACAGTGAGTAGATAGAGTTATCACAAGCAAGAGATTTTGCTGTCACGTAATATGCTGAATGGCCTAGGTAGCTGTTGACTTAAAATTTAAAAAAAGAAGATATTATATTGTTACAGCCAACTATTTTTCAAACGTGTACGCTCCATGACTATACTGTTAGCAAAAATTTTAATCTTAGCCTTTTTCAATATTCAATAGTGATTATTTACATTCGTAAACTAAGGTTACGAATTACTTCACGTATAAGAGCGATATTAAATTGAAAGTATCAAAGAATAGCGACGAAAGCGGTGAAAAAACAAAGCTTAATATAAATGATTTTATTGCTCACTACTTAGATAAAATTTGCAAACATATAAAGCCTGGTTATAGTTATAAAGTTAGGAAAAAGTGATCATTGTAACAAATTGTTTCGTTTATTTACCGAGAAAATATTATTTTTTTGTAGGAAAACTTTATAACTCTACTTAAAGAATTAACAACAGAATTTAAAGCCAATAACTTGACTGTAACTGCAGCCGTAAGAGCTGCTGCAACGGGAGTTGCTCTATCTTATGACGTTGCTGGACTTTCAGAGTAAGTATAGCCTATTTTACTTTACAGAAAACACTATTCAGATCAGGTTGTGTAGATAACCATTGAGATTATGGGTGAAATATTAATTCCAATACATTTTTGAGCGCATACAAATAATGTTGGTAAACTCCGTACCACAGAAGAAGAGACCACATGAAGTTGCAGTTTTCAGGATGCATGGTTTCAGATCAAATAAAACACACAACACTCGCTAGACGTCTAAAATTATTCAAAAATCGAAAATATTCCACAGTAGATGATTGCTTCGAACACAAACTCAAATGTCAATAACAAAAAGGCGTTACATGGCGACATAAATAAATAAGACCGATTCTGGCTTCTGCGCAATATAGTTGGCAAAGTTTACATGGCTTCTTCTCAGGTGAAACGGAGTCTTAAATATATATGTATATTATCTAAACTAAATGACGATTTAGAAGTATGTTTGGATGCCTTTTGTACATATCATTAGTCTATTGTTTATTTACGATAAAAAGACGATGACGCTGCAAAACAAAAATTGGTTATGATGCCAAACTGTAGTTTTCTTCTCAACTGTAAGATAACTAGAAATGTCATTCAGGCACTCTTTTTTTTTATTGGTCTGTGTCTCGTAAACTTTTAAAAGTCTCATCTTGTCTCGTAAGGAAAATTTGAAGTATCAAGTCTCGTCTCGAAGACGAGATGGGACGGGACTCTTGCAAACCAAAATATCGTGATAATCACCATAAACCATAATATTTTGATCTCGTGTGATTTGTTTTAGATATTTAGATTTAATAAATGTTATGACATACGATTTACATGGATCAACTGATGCAGTGACGGGGCATAATGCTCCTTTGTATGCTTCCTCCATAGACACTACATCGTCTGCTTTGGAGTTAAATGTCGTGAGTATATTTCCCAACGCAACCTCATTCTTTTGTTGCTGTACACTTATTAACTGGTTTTAATTTATTTCAAGGATGCTTGCATCACCAATTGGATTGCTCAAGGCGCTGATGCAAGTAAATTGACACTTGGAATTCCATTGTACGGAAGATCTTT
Organism: Galerucella calmariensis; assembly: GCA_910591675.1. Classification (NCBI taxonomy): domain Eukaryota; kingdom Metazoa; phylum Arthropoda; class Insecta; order Coleoptera; family Chrysomelidae; genus Galerucella; species Galerucella calmariensis. The sequence goes on along the minus strand of CAJUYG010000837.1, from coordinate 1,705 downwards.
CACATTGTCTAGCGCAGATAATGTATCATTGGGAGCAGCTAGTTCAGGAGCAGGGACAGCAGGTCCTTATACGCTAGAAGCCGGTTTTTTGGGATACAACGAAGTAAGCAGTATATAAAGGTCATTTTAGATTAGACAATTTCTTGTGCAATATTTAGTTCAAGTTTTGGAACAATTCAAATTGTTAAGCCTAAAATTAAAAATTGTATTAAAAATTGTCTACCCTGTCAAATTGTAAAAAAATAGAACTGGTTCTATTTTCTTAACAATTTGATTCATTGTTTGTGTTTCTGTTTCACGATTCACGATGTAAATGTTCTATGAAAATGTCATTAATCTTGATAATTTGTGGTTATGTATTAAAGTGGTTGAAAAATATTTCTTGGAATAAACGAGAGATCGAAATATCAATTGAGGTAATCTCAAAACATGCTTGCTTGTACAATGTAAAACACTCCTTCTCCTCTGTTTTAAAGTTAATATTCGCTCAGTGACATGAGCAGCCGTGCAAATTAAAAAATATTCAAATTTTCCGGCTCCATAACTAACGGAGTTTTTGAAAAGGTTTTATTTATTTTATCATCAAATCAAATCACTGCGCAGAATCTTGAACTAAATATTATTCAATAAATTGAAATAGTCTGAAATAGCTTGAAACAGTTGGCCAATATTTTACACAAGAAATCTATTCCAAATATTGTTCCAAGACTTGGACTAAATATTGCACGAGAAATTGTCTAATCTAAAATGAACAAGTAAAAATTTATCGAGAATATTGCATGTTCTCCAAAAGAGGATTTTGAACAAAAAAGAAGATATCAATTTTTTTTGGTAGATTATTGAGAAAAAACTTGCGGGAGGCTGGACAGAAGTATGGGATGACGAACAGCAAGTTCCGCATATGTATCAAGATTTACAATGGGTGGGCTATGATGATCCTGCTTCAGTAAAATTAAAGGTAACTTTTTTTTAGGTTAGGATTTGATATCAATTCCAAATTGTTTATAAGTATTTTCACAGTATATGTTCTAAAGTGACATGAATCATTTGAGTGGATGAATAAAAGTGTTTTCACACGAGTAGAATACTATACTTCAGTCCACGACTTGTTAAAGTTTTGGAAATTTGAATAAAAATTGTTCATAGGTTGCGTATGCGAAATCTAAAGGATTAGCGGGTGTGATGGTGTGGTCTGTAGAAACTGACGATTTCCTTGGCTTATCCGGTACAGTGAATCCACTCCTTACAGCAATAAACGAAGAAATGGTATGTCTCTGGTCATTCTGAAAACAAGCCACATGACACAGTACTTTTTTTCAGGCCTCATCGTCAAATGATTCAGATTCTGCAGTGACTACAACTACTGCAGGTACTACTACCACTACTGCTGCTGATACTACTACTACCGTTACTACTACGACTGCCGCTACTACTACGACTGCCGCTACAACTACGACTGCTGCTACTACTACGACTGCCGCTACTACTACGACTGCCGCTACTACTACGACTACTACTGCAGCTTCTGTCATTTCTGGCGCTTTAACTTGTACTGAAACTGGTTATTATCGGAGCGCAGATGATTGTTCTATATACTACTACTGTAGTTCTGCATCTGCTACCCCCGTGGTCATGTCGTGCAGCACAGGTCTGTACTATGACACAACTGCTGGAGTTTGTAATTGGAGCAGTGCTGTAGATTGTT
>CAJUYG010000836.1:112564-124159 GCA_910591675.1 Galerucella calmariensis | reverse complement strand
TATTGCTATGAGACAAAAATTTTGGTCGTGGGCTCTCGTACTATAAGTAATTTTACATAAAAGTACAGTACAATCTTCACTTCAAAATATTGCAATTTAAACCACCTAGCCTCAATAAAATGTTGATATCAAGAGAGATACAGAGTGTTGAACATGAAATCTGAATTACCGTTTTTCACAACAACTTTAACGCTTTTTGACGTATATGCACAAAAATTTGAGGGTGGTGGTTTTTGATATGAGAAATCATAATTTTGTATCTATTCCGATGTATTTTGTAGAGGGCGCCACATAGGCCACGTATGCGGCATAGCTCTATATCCATTAACAATTCCATTTTGTTTGATTTTATAAACTAACCTCTTTATTATTTTGATAATTGTGTCTGCCCAGTGGCAAGACATAACCTTACTTTCATATAAGTAGGACTAAAGTAGAACCTACAATTCGATTTACGTTAAGAACGACTTACGACGCGGTGCAGTCACACATATTTCCTAAGTCCTACAAATGGTTAAGTAGCAGCGGTTCGTCGGGTGGAGTATTACTTTCGCGTTCCAACTGTTTATAGGATCGTTCTTGAACTTCTAGGGACGGTATACAATCTGTACCTTCTGGAAGGGGTGATCATCCCAAATTCAAGTTTGCCGACTATAAAGTACTTGAAACGATTTTAGAACGGTTCATAAATGCCTGTTGGAGCAAACCTATTGTGACATTTTTATATGAATAACCTTCAGCATAGGTTCTATTTATCTGTATCATGTGACCTGCTCACTATCCACACCTAATTATTCACTGGTGAATGATGTACGTCATTATACCTCAAGAAGTATAAGTATAATGTAAACATTATCAAATAATCATGGACAAACAATATAATAGTTATTATTATTATTATATTTCGATATGTGAAGTGAAGTATAATTTTTTTGAAGTCACATGACTGAATGAGTCTCAGAATGGCAGAAGTTACACTTTATGTATTGCCAACTTGATGTTTAATATTTTGGCTACACCAGATAGTGACCTATCTGATTTACTTGATTTATATTTTTTATATATTCATTGTAATATGTTTAAAGACTGTTATTGATATTGTTACGTCGTACCTGCACTGGGGATATAGTTAGGGAGGCGAATATGGGATTTTTCGGGAATACTCGAGCGTGGCAGTTGGAGATATGAGAGATACCTTAGACCTTATAGAACAACTTTGGAAAGTATCAGCTCTATATGTAGTGACGCGCGCCTAAGATAGACGATCAGATTAGTAAAAAAAATCGATAGTCTGAAATACTCGAGCGCGTCAGATCAAGATATTGGGGGGGGGGTTGATCTTAGTGTTTTAAGAATAAATTTAACTAATCTGACGATAAGTCCTTGACGCCGCCGAGTTATAGGGTCGCGAACTTGGAAAAAAAAATGTTAATCCGGCATTCTCGAGCGCAATTTCATTTTTTTTTTATTTTGAAGAATATAATCTAAAACTTACTAAAAATACAAAATCTGCCGGTTTCCGCATGACCGGAAGTGTGGAGGAGCCATTTCGTCTTCCGAAAAACGCATTGCGGCATATAAGTCGCGAAAGATCATGAAAACTTAAACTCCCGTTTTTTGAGTATATCTCGAAAACGGAGGGTGTTAGAAAAATTGATATGGAACAACGATGATTAAATTATGTAACTCACATTATATCTCAATTTTTTTTCTAAAGCTTCTCGGCAATTTTCGTGGACTCGGAAAAAGTTACGCCTATCTGTATACAATAGTAGTTTACCTAACTAGTGCGGAAAAGTGACACTTTCCGCACTAAAAGGAGTGTGGAAAAGTGAATTTTTCCGCACGCTAGTAGGAAAAGTATTATTAACATGTACAGTTTAATTTATTTATATTTTTCAATAGCCTGTTGATTCTCAAATTGTTTTTTGGACGTACCGTAAGCAAAACGAAGTGAAGAATTGAAGCAAAAAAGAGGAATGTGCCATAAACATGTAATACAGACTGAGCGCTTCACAGAAATATGCCGTCCAGAAACAAAAAACCTTTTTCGGTCAGATTAAGAGAACCCACCAACATTTTTGTCAGATTAGGAAATTATGCTTTGAGGATACCGAGAAAAACCTCCCCTATGAAAATCTGACGCACACGAGTAAATTTTTTTTTTCGGATTTTTGACTACTTTATATGCCTACCCCCATCACGCAAACCGGCAGATTAGTATACCGTTGTTTTCAGAGGCACTTGGGGCATACGTGGTATGAATATCCGAATGAATATCGAGAATGCCCGAGTAACTGTTTTTTTTAACATTTTTGAAAAACCGTACACCCCATACCCACCGCTAAAATGGTTTTCACCATACGAGCTTTTCTTTTCGAAATTACTTAATCTTCCGATTGTGATAGGTCTTGTCGGCGCTCAAGAATTTCGCCATTTAGCGACCTCGCCTCCCTAACTAATATGTAGAGATCCATAAAGAAAAATAAGACATACGTCTGGAATCATCTAAAACTGTCATTGTCAAGTCTAGAAATGTAATCGAAAAGTGAAGAACTGTCTGGAGCAGGTGAAAAGTTTAAACAGCAGGACAATTGACATCAGTTAGTTTAAGTTTTTGAGGTATTAGAAGTTGAGTTCTGTGTTCTGTGAGACATTATTTGTATTAAATTGTTGAAAGCTGTTGGAATAAAGGAAGTTTGGGAAACCAAAAAGAGTAACAATATAATCCGGTTATGCATATTATGTTGCACTCCAATTGTTGGTAATTGGGTATTTAGGTATACGTTGTTAAACACTGGCGGAATGAATAATTTCATGAATGAAAAAAAGGGAGGAGATATGATATTACAAATATCAAAGCCTAGGTACATAGAGACTAGTCTCCATGCTTAGGTATTATTAATCACATGGCGATATCCTGGGTATCATTTCTCCATATAATATCAGCATAACTGTGCAATAATGTAGGAACCGAAAGAAAACTGAATCTGCTGACTTTTGCAATTATTATCTACCTGAGTTATAGTGCACTTAATCTGGTTTGGTCAATTGAACCCCATAATATATACCCATATCTCCCCTATCCGAGGCCCACCTGATCTGTCTGTTAGTCACCCTGATCGGCCCCTGGGTGCGAAGTTTGTGTACCAAACCCATTCTTTTGACTCTTTCTTCTTTATAAGTATCACATAATTGATTAGGGAAGCTTTGACTTGCATATAGCACTGAATTTAATCATCTGTGTCTTAGATACTGGCTGAATGGACATGGATTTCCAAGTGCCAAAAACAGAAAAAAAATCTACCTGAGAAGACAGTTGATTGGTTGAAAGCTTCCTATATTTATTTATCTGCTCATTCCATTTCACTCCAAATTCTAAGTCTTATAAGTGTCTTTTGATTCTTAATACTTCAAAAAATTCTAGTTCTTGTTTATTTCATCACAAATGTGTAGTACTTCTTGTCCTGTGTGAGGTGATAATGAATGGTTGGTGTCAAATAGATGTTTTGCGTAATGTGATCTTGCTGTTTTAATATGTATGCTCGTAAGTGTTCATTGTGTCTAATTTCAAAATTTCTACTGGTTTGACCAATATAAAAAGCATTACATTCTGGACATTCGAGTTGATGAATCCCAGACTTTTTCAACGGGAATATTGTTGTTTTTTACTTACATTACATTCTGCCAGCAAATTGTTTCATTTGTTGCTGAAGATATTATCTTTGAAATACCAGAGATATTACCAGCATATGTGATGGTTTTGTAATTTTGTTCGTTGGACTTTATCTTCATCACTTTATCGAAATCCTAAATCCTAATCCGAATCCTAAAGTGGTAAATCAAGAATCGGCCTTACTCATATTTGTTACAATACTACACTCAATGAAGGTCATTGAAAGAGTGTGATAATTTTGGGGATGACTTAGAACGTATTTATACCTAATAGGTACATAACGCCATCTAGTTGTCGATTGAAAAATTGAAAGCAGTATTTTTTCCTGAAATCTACCGTTTCTGTTCTATGCATGGAGCTTACATGTTTAAAAATCGGTTCTGCATATGGAAGTTACACTCTTTCCCCACTTTTTCAGAGTGAGCCATACAGAAAAATTATTTCAACAAAAGTTGTAGAATAAGGACAGTCGTTTCTGAAGTTGATATTTTTCACCAACTTAAATTGAGGGATGTTTTGTAGAAAATTTTTTGACAATTCCAAAAACCAATCAAATTTCCTCATTTTATATCATATGAACAATCTCAGCCAATCATGTCAACATTACACTGAAAACAGACCATGGGCAATTTTCACACGTTGCTATGGATACATATTGATTTATTTCGATTTTGAAGTTTCGAATATTTAATATTTCGAAATGTCACGATTTGGTTGTAATACTGAAACAAAAAATTTTCTATCCGAATAACCCTCGGACATTGATAAATGCTCAAAAATTTTATGACAACTTTCTCAAGCTTGTTGCTTGTAGGCAACAGACCTCCGCCTACGGCGTCGGTCTGTTTCCAAGCAACAAGCTTTCGAAATCTGTCATAAGATTTTTTCGAACAATTATCAATGTCCTTGGGTTATTACTACTGAAAATCAAATTCTATTTTGTAAGTAATAGATTGAGAGAAACTATGGGTCCAAAAACATTTTAAGGGCCCGTTATTGAATGAAAATATGACCGTAAAAACATGGCTTACGTTTTTCATACAGTTAATTTTTATTAATAATTTTAGATGAGACATAAGGTGTTATATCGATTGCCAAACTGTTAAGGTAGTGTGCATCATAATTTATATGGGTTTCTTGTTAGTAATAAATTCAACAGACGTTGTCAAATATCCCCAATTTTGGGCAATGAAGACTGAAATGATATAAAGGTGACACATCCTTCATAACAGTATTTTATAGACAAATGTGTGACAATGACGCGAAAATATTGTTATTTTATCAAGAACTGAATGAAATAAAAGCGGCATAATTAGCGCCGTAATTCAAATATGGTAGCCAAAAACTCAGTCATATTTGGTTGAACCGATTTGGCATCAGAGGGAGCTGACTGAATCAGTATCATTCGAGTGATAGGTATATATCGAGAGGATAGTTTCCGATATGAGACTCTAATTTTCCAATCCAGTGTTGCCAGAACGGGTACAATTGTATCAGACTTCGTACTCTCGATAATCTAAATGTACACTGGTACAACGTGTGTGATCTGTGTAATGCAATAATATTGGCTTGTTAACTTTTGATAGCGAAAGTATTAGTTATACACGAACGACTTCAAAGCGTTTTTCATATAGACAATCAAAGATCTCGCATTATATCTTCTCTTTATAATAATAAATCACATTAAGCTAAGTTAGATGTTTAAAAGTGGTTTAATTTATTTATATGGATTTATTCAATTGAATGTTGTTTGTTTTTGTAGGTTTGAGTAAAATTAAAGGATTTGTCATGGTTTTTTAATATATGTTCGGTATTTAGGCTAAGATCTGGTAAATAATTTAGGCAGTAGCTGGCAACAGTGTTCTTGTTTTCGTTCCAGTTTAGGATAGGATAGAGTTGCCTGTGGTCTTGAAAACGTAAAACAAACATGACGTACACTCGGAGGAAAAAAAAGCATCATACAAAATTTATATACAGTGTGGAAACCACTTATGGAATAAAATTCTTTATGCCATTATTTTAGAAAATTATAAAATATACCGAGACTCGTCAACTTTTGAATTGAGTTGTGCGTTATGTAAACATAAATGTGAATGTACAGGGTGACTCACGCAAGTATGCCATAGTCGGTGTATATTTGCATATTTTTGAAATCCTCTTAATGAACCGATTCCAAAAAACTAAATAATGTATGGTCAATTATGGATTTTACAGGGTGAAATTTTAAAATTAATAATTTATTACACTTGAAATATTGGTACTTTTTTAAATTAGCTAAATATAGATTTATTAAAAATCTAAACTAACTAATTATTAGACGTATTTGTATATTAAACAAAACCTGCTACGCCCATGAATGTTATCATAAATACTTAAAAATTGCCTAAAAACGCCAATAATTAGACAAAATCGGTAAATAATGTGGATTGTTTTCTATTCTGTCAGTTGTTGATGTGTTTACAGTTTATACTGGAAAAGTAAAATCTTCCTCAATAAATGGTACTATCGAGTGGCCAGCTAGATCGCCAGACCTTACGTCGTTAGATTTTTTCCTGTGGGGTTATCTCAAGAACAAAGTATATGCAACAAAACCAACTAACATTGTAGACCTCAATACGGAATATTTCACCTCAAACTTTAATCGAAGTTAAGGAGTTCTATAGGAGACTGTGCTATTGCAAACAACTAGGTGGAGAACATTTTGAGCATTTATTTTAATGTATTAAAATCAAATATATCAGGTATTTTATGTATGTGTTTGATAACTGTAAAAATAAAAATTTCACCCTGTATAATTCATAATTGACCATACATTATTCAGTTTGCTGGAATCGGTTCATTAAGAGGATTTCAAAAATATGCAAATATACAGGGTGTTTCATTAAAAAACAACACCGACTGTGGCATACTTACGTGTAACACCCTGAACACTTACATTTATGTTTACATAACGCACAACTCAATTCAAAAGTTGACGTGTCTCGGCATTTTTTATAATTTCCCAAAATAATTACATAAAGAATTTTATTCCATAAGTGGTTTCCACACTGTAGGTATAAAAAATAATCGAAATAAGACGGAAAAATAATAGAGATATAAATTTTATAATAAATAGGGTCACAACGTATCAACAACAAATCAGATAATAATTCACCCTCGTTGCCTCGTTACCTCTGGTTAACAGATAAGAAATGTGAATTAAATCGAAAACTATAACATCTCAATAAATATATCACTCGGTATTGTATCGAATGATACAAACTGGCATGGGAAGTGGGGATTAGTGGGGAGCGACACGTGATTATTTGTCCGGTACACGGTTGATCAAGTATTTATTCAAGATTATAATGGTAATCAACCATTGACCACTTATTTGGTCAACTAAATTACCAGTTCCGAGAATATATGATCCAAATTTTGGATAAAACCATATCCTCTCCCCGTCTTGTGCTTTTCAGTGGAAGCTGAGGTTCATTATTTTACCGTAGTGGCTAATAACGGAGCCTTAAATAACTTTCTTTTGGACTGATTTTCTCATACTTTTTTTTCCAAACCTCAAGGACATTTTGCTTCCAAGATATGGTACTTCGTTTCCATAATTGAATCACCCGGTACAATTGTCGGTGAATATACACGTTATAAAGTTTACTACATGTATCTTTTCCTCGAAGAAGTTACATTGTTGTTCCTTTGTCTATCCTAGGTCACTGCAGGATTCGGGCTATGTAGCAGTCGTCTCGGTTGCTTCCTCGCTCTCATTGTTTGTTCAAGAAAATTGCATCAATGAAATGTTTAAGTCGGTGGTAGTGTTGAAGTTATTGCCGTTGTAATGCCTGGTTTCGTTCCTTGCTTGATGTACTCGCATCCGCTTTGTCCTTTCTCTAAGCATTACTGTGACTTGGTACCCAACGTAGTCTCACTTTTCAGATATGTAGCCTTGACAATGCTTCACGGCAGTTCCACCCTTTCATCGTATCTATCGAAACGAAAAGAGCAAAAGAATATTCGACGGAGTGTCAAAAATTTTATTAGTAATCAAATTTATGGATGCCATCTTATTGCTATACGTTCCCTTTAGTGCAGTCATTTATGAATAATTATTTCCCCATCCCAATCCTATTTGGTATGATAGATGCAGATTTTCTGTGGTGTCCCTGCATCTTAATTTGCGCAATGATCGGAGCAGCGATATATTGTGTCAAATAATCAAATGTCCTTATCATAGATGTAGCTGCAGCTGTCCCTACCGCGACTTGCAAATCACTTCCTTTTTGATTAAACCCCGAAGAGGGCCTCAAACAGGGCATAGAAATAAATTTGTATTTCGATGAATGATTGAATTATTCCAAAATAATATAAAAATAGTAATAAATCCTGTTCGAACGAAAAAAATGTATATAAATTATATAAAGTTAATAAGCATGTCAGTCAGGTTGAACAAGATTACGTTGGAATAGTGGGTATTAATTGAGGTTTAGGTTTAGGTTAGACCAGATTAGGTAAGACAAGACGCTAACTACAAGGACTCATAAGGCCGGTTCAGACGCAGCCAGTAGTTTAGTCGAGTGATTTAGTACTTGACCTGTTTGAACACATTTATTTTAGTCGAGCTAACTGGCAGTCTCGTAAACGGTCGAGTAAAGTAAATAAAAGTCTATTCTATTTTTCGGGTCGAGTAGCACAGTCTTCACCACAAAAGACAACCGACTAGCGCAGCAACTAAATACGTCTGGTCAGGCAATACATTGGTTTAGTCGGTTTGGGTTTGGTAAATAGCCACACAAACGTAGTGAAGTTTTTGTTTTCCCTAGCGTGGTGTGTATGAAAATATAGAAGTATTTAGCATTGTTTAAATCAAATTAATGAAAAATGGCAAGGTGGTCGGAAGATACCACCTTGAAGTTTGTAGAAGAATATGTTAAGCATGAGTGCCTGTTGGACGTTAGGAATGAACTTTACAAAATAGACAGAAACGACAAGCAGCATATTTAATACTTCAAGACCTCATGGCAATAGAAGGTTTTGGTCAGAAAGAAATTGTCTAAAAAATTTAAAACATAAGATCTACCTACATGTTCCCACTACTGGTACTTGCTGCTAATCGACTAACCACGGCCCCGTGTAAACGATTGTTTTGACTCAACTTGATTGAGCAAACTCTACTAATTAACTTTACTTGTGTGGACAGTAAACACACTCGACAAAATAAACTTTACTAAATCACTGGCTGCGTCTGAACCGGCCTATATATAGCAGATTTGACTAAAGAGGGAAGATTGTAGCATAGATAATCTATTGCAAGAATGACTAGTGTGGTACTCATCATGAAAGCTTGGGGATACTGTCCTGTACAACGTGAGACGATGAGCCATTTACTGAGACCTTGGAGGAACAAGTCCCCGATAACTTGTCTAGTGTAGTCTGCTTGTGCATTGTGTCAAATGCTTTTTTAATATCATCGGCATCGGTGGGGTGTATTTGTGAAAATGAATAAACAAGTTTATTTATAGCGAAATTGTGATCAAATTGAAACCAAATCACTGCATTTGAATGTTTCCTACAAATACTTGAATTTTTCGTCGTAATTGGTTGGTTTTATCATCAGGAAATGGATAACAACATTTGGAAATTGTTTTCGACTTTTTGTTCCTGTTTTTGTTTCCATCTGAGTTGATTAAAACTATATACTAGCTAAAATGGTTTTCGAATACAAGTCACAAAAGAACGCTCTTTGTTTTTAACGTTCTATTTGAATGCATTCCAAAATTGCATGCTTCGCTTCCATACCGGATCCCATCATTTTCGATGTACAACATCTAAAATTTCAACGTAAACGAAGTGAAAATTAATTATCTTCACTTTGAACCAACAAATGTAATTGCACTTTCATGTAAACTCTATTCGCTTGCTCGGAAAGGAATCAACAACAATTTTTCATTTACTTCCAGTTTTATTTTTATTGTTATATGGTAATGTGGACACGACAAACAACAAAGTGGCAGAGCCAGCTTATTTCTTCCACTGTTAAAATATTCATTTGAAGTCTATTGATGGAAGCACCTAATTCCAACGAAAATGTTTGGACGTGGTATGAAAAATAGTATTCGAATTATTTAGATGCACACAGACAACAGAAATTTGTTATTAATAACTTTTGCAGATCATCCAGTGAAACGACAATCAATCACAAAACTTTATATTACAACAAAAACTCCTCGCGGATTTCAATTCCAGAATAATTCTGAGGACCATTGTTGTAAAGAATAAAATTACCAATAACATCTTCTTCCTTACCATTTTTCCTCATAATGATAATGGCCGAATTGCCGAATTATTTGACAAAAACTTAATTTTGGATTAACATAAATAGTCGCCATTTTGAAGTAACACTACCAGTGACTCTTCCAAAGGCATGGAAAAATTCTGCGAATAAACTCTTTGTCACTTCAAAAGTACATAGCGATTGGACGAATATGAAGATTCGAATGAAGCAGGTGGATATAAATATAAATGAACGATGCTGTTTTAAAATTCCAGTATTCAGGAATTATTGTTGGGGAAATTGGAATATACTATATTGTCTACTTCTCCTCTCTCTTTCTCCCTCAACTTTTTAACCCGTAGAGCGGCTACTATAATCAGAAGAATCCGAATCAGCCACACCAAACTCACACACGGATATCAGATGTCTTCAAGAAATCATCCCGTTTGCCATAGCTGTAGTGATATAGTGACCGTTAAGCACATACTGGCTGACTGCAAACAATTTCCCGCTACATATCAACAATTTGACCTAAGGCCTAAGTGCTTCACTGCCCCACAGAGATAAAGAAAGTCTTACAGATTCTGAAAGCTACACTCATCTCTACCATGCAATCTATAATTTGAAACTAGTTATAATTGTTATTCAACTTGTAAATATTTGTAACTATTCTTTTATGTGCCCATGACTAGCGCTGTCGAGGAACGTTAAGCTTAAATACAAAAAAAATTAAAAATATGTTGAAACAAAAAAATTAGAAGAAATAATGCTTCATTTCGATGTGATTCGGAAATGTATAAATCAAGTAACACAAAAATATAACTAATTATACCTGAAGATAGCTGAAAATTTGGATAATATTCCGTTCAGAACATAAAAAATAATTGGCAGAAGTTAATTCCACAGAATTGAAAGTCATTTAAATTCTGAAAATGCAAAAGTGCGTCCTTTGGAATAACAATCAGGCATATCCGTAGCAATTCATCATGGAATGTTTTCTTTGCTGTCAACATTTCAAATGAAAAAATATTCAATTATTTCTCAAAAATTGATTTTTGGAGGAATAGACAACAAGTCTATTTTATTTGGTCCCAAAATCAATAATTATCATAGTTCTGGTATTCAACTTTACCGCGAAATTTGAAATATTTCAAATTTACATTTTATACCTGAACGGAGGTCTGTTCCTCATTACCTTTAAGAGCTACTAGATATTAAGGAATTGTGCAGTAATCCCAATATTAATCAGTGAAAATTCCTTAAAAATATGTTCCGCAGATTGCCAAATTATGAGGAATTTTACAGGGATTACTGGTATGATATAAAAGTTTGTTTTAATTTCGAATCTTCGCTGATGTTTTAAGGTTGAGGAATATTAATGTCATGGAGAATTTATCATACAAAATGGCTACTAATTTTTAGGATGGGTTGAGAATATTTTATTTAAATTGAAGGGTTTTGGTGCAAAAACATTTTTGTCAAAATTGACATCAACTATTACACGCGGTTTATACACAAACAAAATAAATTGAGTACGTTTATATTGCATGGAAAGGTTGAATAAATTCACCCCCGTACTTTTTAAATGCGATTGTATGTATATTGAGATAAAATTTTAATCAATAAAATTATCACCGCATTTATTGTAAAAATCAAA